>CAXIVR010000001.1:271773996-271868996 GCA_964035755.1 Teleogryllus oceanicus | reverse complement strand
GAAAAACTACCGATGAGAGCAGCCGGCTGCTAGAATTCTTCTCCAGGCAGCGACTGAATTCGACCTAGCTGAAAAGCTAGTGTCGAAAATCCTGCCGCCGTCAGGACTCGAACCTAGGACCTCCCGGTCAGAAGCGCTGCAGTGGCATCAGTTGATGCACTGAGCTACCGCTCCCGGTCGGTGTATGGTACGATCTTCTGCGACGAGAACTTAATAAAAATTTGATCTCATAAAGTATTAATTAATATTTACTCTAATTTATAATATTTACAATATTTAGGGTAAGGTCCGGTAGTATCGGTCTCCTCAGCTTAATTAACCCCAATGAAGATGCCGTCCGCCATCAAATATTTGTGATTCACGTCTTGGGTTGCGGAACAGTAGTATGTAAACATCTGTTGTACTGTGTACAATATATTTACACTATTGCAGTTATTGCAGTGTTCGCAAGGAATGTTTTTGTTAACATACTTAATTTATTGAAATGTTATGTGAGAGCATTTTATTTATTGTTTTTGAGCAATATGCGTTTTACATTTGCGAGCACTTTTGTGTGTGGTTTTCTTCAGCGGCATTTTTGCTCCAGCAGACCACTGCGTATTATATGTGTATTCTAGTATCGTTTAAAAGGTACGTATTTGTACGGATTGCGGTCGACGATGTCTGAAATTGTGTTACGGGTCACCTATATTAGCGCTGCAACACACTACCATCGTGCATAACTCGGGAACAATACGTTATTGGGCTGATTTTCGTGTCTAGAGACTCACGAGTCAAGATTTTAAGCATAATATAGAAAATGATACTTTTTTGGGCGTTTTATTATATATTGAGAAGGTTCTCTGAGCCCGTAACCCGAATTGTCATAAGGAGTGGAAGTTGGGCTCCAGTGCAACGCTAAATTTCGCTGTGAAATAGCACTTTTAAAACGATGATTCAAAAAGTGCTCTTTTTTGAAGATTCACAATTTTTTAGAAAAATCTTTTGGATCCTTCTGTTACATTTTGTAAGTTGTCGCTCGTCTAGGTTCTCCAGATAACCAGAACTTCCCGTTTCATCGGCCAACGTAATGTTAAGGACAGTATTTCGTAATAAAAAACAACTTAAACCGGAAAACGTTCTGTAATCATGTGAGGAAACGTAGAGAATCTTCTGGGGATAATGAAGGATACATGTTGGTTTCATGCGGGGAAACGTGCG
This sequence comes from Teleogryllus oceanicus, assembly GCA_964035755.1. Lineage (NCBI taxonomy): Eukaryota > Metazoa > Arthropoda > Insecta > Orthoptera > Gryllidae > Teleogryllus > Teleogryllus oceanicus. The sequence goes on along the minus strand of CAXIVR010000001.1, from coordinate 271,867,796 downwards.
GAAGAGCATTTTGGGATACATGCGGGAAACATGTAGGGAAACAATATTTATTTATTTTATTTAACGCAAAAAAACAGTAAAAACTGTGTCGGACGCACTGTGGGAAGACGTGTATTCTGTACACTTTTTCTTAAATTGTGGGATATTTACCCTGACCCATACACAAGTTGAATTTTGTTGGGAATAGGTGGAAGCGACCATTTTTAGAGATAGGAAAATATCAGCTCTCGTGAAACAAACAATATTTGAAAAGAAAAAAAACTACAGATTTTGGCTATTACCCCTCATCTTCCCCTTCGAGAACGAATCAACTTACTGCGAGAATATGGAGAACGTTAATTTGAATTACTATATTACTCACTGAATTCTAGAAAACGTGCAGCGATAGTGAAGTTTCAAGTGAAGGAACATGTGACGAACATTTGGGACAACGTCACGACGGGCCTATAATACTTTAACATCCTGTAAATAGATTATCCGTTCGAAGTCGGAATCAAGTATGAAACTATATTCACCCTATTTGTAAATTTTGGAATGTTCGCACGGTCCAGCATTTTCTCCGCGTTAAGCTTGATATAATGTAACAGTTGCTGAATCTTAGAGTAAAGAATTATCTCTTTAGTCTAAGGTTGAATGCTCTGAACAATGGAGAGATCTTTAAATCTATTTGCTCAAAATATGCTTTACTTTCAGAGGCCAAGCTTTAAGAAATCATCAGCGGAGTCTCAAATTGAAGATCTAATAAAAGATGAACATCTGGAAACTACAATGAGTGATGAAGAAAAACTGGTTTGGTCATTTTCAGAAAATAAAATCAACCTTATTTCAAAGTCCACAATGAATGAAATGTTAATTGTTATGAATAATTGAGAAGATAACACGCGTATCGAACTTCATTTCCCTCACAACCACTTGATATCTTCTTCTGTAATCTGGAGGATTTCATTGATGAACATAAGGAGAGGTTTCAACAATATGTGAAAACGTTACCAAGACAGTTGGGATGAAGTCATTATGACAGTCTGTTATTGGTATTTAAGCAGTATAAGAGAAAAGGTGCACAGAAGACGATATAAAAATCAAAATATAATTATTAAAATCATGACAGCAGACTGTTTGGCGAAGTACAAAATACGATTGTTAATGTAGATTTGTTGTAATTGTGAATCTGATTCGTACGGCTTGTTTAAATAGTTTTACTTCTTATTTCCTCATTAGTGTATTTCTAGTTTTAAATCGTTTTTTCATTGAATTTATTTCTTCAAATTTTCATAAGTCAGATTTTATTTTATACTATAAATTTTACGAGTTAGATGAATTTGGATTTCTAATCTACAAAGTAGGTGCTCAAATGAATTTAAATATCCCATCAAAGTAAAAAGATAAAATGCGTTGACATTTTTTATCGCAGTTCTGTGCTATTGATCTACTAATGAAGTGTTGATGGAACTGAAGTACTAATGTGTGAACACATCATCTATACCATTACTTTTATTTTCATTTGAACGATAAGGAGTTTTGGATGGCATCTGTTCACTCCTTTTAGCTTTAGTGTATAACATATATAATGTTCATCGCAATTCATATTCTCCAAGTTGACAAGGTTAAGGTGTAATTCTTTTGAGAAATCAACAAATATTTAAAATGACTTACAATATATTACAAAACATCGGTAATCTGTAATAGATAAGATGTTACCCCCAATGTCATTATTCATGATAATGTCTAAGAAATCTATGTTTGTATTTCTGTTTTTGTTATCATCCCACTCGCCATTCATGTCATTATAATTTATATCTTATCTACTGATACGCTGCCACGCTTCTTCCTTCTTTATCTGGACATAGTGTTCACGTGAATGCAAATTTTCTTTGTAATTGCGACTGGTGTCAAGGAAGACACGAAGATGCAGGTGCTTAATAATAATAAAATTAATAATAATAATAATAATAATAATAATAAAATTAATAATAATAATAATAATAATAATAATAATAATAATAATAAAATTAATAATAATAATAATAATAATAAAATTAATAATAATAATAATTATTCACGACTAAAGAAGGCGAAGTCGCTAGCCTTTAACGGCTGAGATCCGGGTTCGATTCCGTCGAATCACATGTGAAATTTTTTTCTAACAAAACGGGTTTGGCTGCTTTACAAGGGCTAGTCCAATCCAAATATACCAATATTTGATTTCGTTTTCCCGCGTATTCTCAAACTGTACATACCAACTGATTTCTTGTTCTCAGTTCGTGACTGCATTCGTGGATTTCCGCTCTCGTAATCAATGAATACTTGGCTATACGTGATACGCTGCGTTCTAAACTTAGTAGCCAACGTGTTGGCCGTCATAGTCACGTTTCGGCCGTCATCCTCCTCAGGACGAAAAATGCGGAAGTGGAAAAATTAATACCTCTCTCTCGTAGAATATATGAAATAATAATGGTACACGAGTACGGAGGAAAAACCTGCTTATGTGACGATACATTTCGAAAATAAATGCATATTTGATTTTGATTGAAATGATTCGCTTTAATCCACCACAATACATTCTTTGCGTTTGGATATGAATTGTTTGGAAATGCACGGACCTATGAATCGTGTCAAATATTAAACTTGAGCAACATTTCCTTTGTTCTCGAATAACGATTCCGAATAATTATTTTGGTTGTAAAATGAATTTGAATCTTGAATTTACTATTTTGTTTATTATTGCTTCGACGACTAATATTCAGAGTAAATTGTCTAGAAAAACATGCTTGTATTATATACCAGTAAATTGTGGCGTCATAACAGTCGCCATATAAAGTAAATATTGGCCACATGCATTTCATGCACAAGAAAGTAGGCTGCGACAGCGGGCAGCATGCCCACGACGCCTCGCTGAACAAAGGGAGGCTATATTGGGACGGGAAACCCGGCTCTCGCATAGGGCGAAGGGCGGAAAATCCCAGGGAGCTGCCGTGACGTGCGTTGCCACGGGGCCAGATTTGTGAACCCTGTAGTTCGACTGTGTGTTAAACGCGGCTGGCGGAAGCGGCGAGATGACGCAGTTCCGTCAGCCGGGCCAGAGGGTATATATATGCGCGCCCGCACACAACTCGGTCTTCTGATTCTCGAGCTCTTCGTGGGATCGTCAGAGACAATCGTCAGAGACGTCTGCAGCCGAGCGAGTGGAGACGTCTGCAGAGCACATCGTGACATCTGTTAACAACACCCGCTCTTTTGGACGCTTCGTTGTGCGATAGTTGTCAAGGAGCTGACAAGCCTATCGTTCAACAAACCATCACAGCGTCAGAGCTTCCACCAGGAGGCGCCGCAGGCGCCCATTGTTCGAGGAACAATGGGCGCCGAGTCTGAAAGGACACCCGCGTCCAGCGACGTGGAAGTGGGGGAACCCAGCCCATGGCGGCAGCAGCAGCAGCTGAATGCGGTTGCCAAAAAACACCGCAAAAAGAGGACGGTATCCGAAACATCCACGACCAGCTCTAGGAGCAGTTCAGCCACCAGACACGAAATCAGCAGGTGAGTGGCCAGACCAGGCCGACTAACCAACCAGCTCCCCCAACCCACCGAGACCCAAAAAAGCGTGGCCAAACAACCGTCACCAAACACCCTGCCAAATTCATTCCAGCTGAACCTCCAAATTGTGAGAATTCTGATTGGATGTTGTTGACGTTCTTATAAGAAGAAATAAAAGAAGTCATCTTCGTCAACATATCAGCTTTATTAAGATAGCCGGCTTTCGACGGCTTTGCCGTCATCGTCAGTCTCGCTGCTGTCGCTGCTGCACAGCCTGCACAGCCTGTCGCTGCTGCACAGTCGCTCGACTTTTGCCGACAGCAGCGAGACTGACGATGACGGCAAAGCCGTCGAAAGCCGGCTATCTTAATAAAGCTGATATGTTGACGAAGATGACTTCTTTTATTTCTTCTGAACCTCCAAAACCAATTACTACAGAAAACCGCTTCCAACCACTGACTACCAACGAGACAACAACTGACAGCACTGATCCCGACCAAAATGAGACCAGGACAAATGAGACAAACCCAACTCCGACACCACGACCTACGATTGGAGCAATCCACATCGACAACAAAGGAGTGAAAAACCCGACCAGACTACTGACAGACCTACAGCACCATGTCACCAACGAAACCCGGACAGACTCAACAGACTATAATACAAGCAAAAACCACCGACGTACATAAGAAACTATTAAGCACTCTTGAGAAAATTGAACTTGACCCCAGAATCAGGACTCGCTACTTTGACACCATCCTGTACTTCCACCACCACATGACGACGTTAGAAAGACAGACAAAACTAATTATCAAAGGACTATCTCCAAACTGACTTTTCATCTGCCCTGAGCCAACACCCCTTCAAAATTCACCACATCTCTGAAATGAAGAAGCGACTCGACGACAACACTCTGACAGGACTGGGACTCTACGTAGTAGAAGTAAACAAACAAGACATCGGACAAATTAAAGCGACCATCAAGTACCTTCTTCACCACAGGATCACCATCGACGACTATAAACAGACCGACCGAGTACCAAGATGCGACAACTGCCAAATGCTCTACCACACCGCCACTACTGCCGACGACCGACCATCTGCCCAAATGCAGCGACAACCACCACACCTCAACTGCACCTCCTCCACCCTCAGATGCCCTAACTGCCACCAAGACCACCCCGCTTACTCCCCTGACTGCCCAATAATGAAGAAAGCTAAAGAAGACAGACAAAAACAACTGGAAAAGATTAGACAAAACCAGACCAGACAAGTGAGCCCCCGACTTTCATCCACTGACTCGTTTCCCTCTCTACCTCCTACTGACCCCACTAGACTCAGACAGATATTTTCACAAGGACAAACCAGCTCCGACTCGACCTCATCAAACTCAACCTTCAGCGACATTAAGGAGCTACTGACATGACTAAAATCTTGTGACTTAAAGCAACTTATCACCACCATTAAAGACGTCATTACAATCTGGAAACAGCCGACTGACACAATGACAAAACTTATTACTACTTTTACCAAAATAAGCGACTTGTTTTAAAATGGACAGACATCGACTGATCAACTCCCGGAACCAACTGGACTGCCCGAAAGCTATCGACATTAGAAATACTTGACAGACTACTCCGTCGGAATACTGTTAATGCAAAAGGACATCCCCCACACCCAAATCCCTCCCGTCCCTACCACCCATATAGAAAACACTGTAATTGAAATAGCCACCCCCCGCGGACACCTCACTATAGCATCCATGTATAAATCCCCTCACCTCCCTCTACTAGACGCTGACCTCCACTTACCGACACGAGACAAATTCCTACTTGCTGGCGACATTAACTGCAAATCGACTACCTGGGGCTGCAGACATAGCAACGGCAACGGAAAAATACTTCAAACATACCTCGACACGAATCCACACGTAACCCTCCCAGCACCATCTGAACCCACCCACCTCATCCGAAACCTCCCACACGACATCCTCGACTTTTCTCTCCACTCCTCCAACACCATAATCAGCACCCCTTATCCCAAACCAGAACTCACTCCTGATCACTTGCCCATCCTTTTTACCACCGACACCTCATCCTTTCAAATCAACACACCCTTCCGAAACATCTCTACTAACTGGCCCCAATTCAAGTACCTGTTATCCAAAAAAGTAAAACCCCCAAATCCTTTCCACACACCCCAAGATATTGAGAAAGCCATAGCGCACCTATCCCTCCGAATCAACCGTTCCTTCCATAAAGCCTCAATCTACCACGACCAAAAACAGACGCGACTTCCTAAAAACTTACTCATACTGCTACGACACAAACGAAAGACACCAAAGACGATCTACAAAACTCGCCGATGTGATGACAAAATGACCTACCTTTACAAACAAACAAACTTTACACGACGCACTAATAGACTATGAAAAACAAAAATGGACTGACACAATTAATGACCAGACAAAGCACCCCAGCAAAATTTGGCCACTAATAAAAACATTAAAAAACGCGACACAACATCTCACCTCTGACACCAGACGAGACAAAAACGTACGACCCCCAGACAATGACGGAACTTTTCGCAGACAGACTCCAGATGCGATTCACCGCCCCTGATACGCCGCTCCCATCATCTACAATCCTTTACTTCCTAAAAGCACCTAGCCTCCACCCACAGCAACAAACGCCCTGGACTATATCAACCACAGACGTGACCGACGAACTACACAAACTCGACGCCAGTAATGCGACCGGACCCGATGGAGTTAGAACAATCTCACTAAAAATACTAACTACAAACGTAACTGACTTCACCACCACCATATGCAACGCCTGCATCACCCTCTCCTACTTCCCCACCTCTTGGAAAATAGCTAGAATAAAAATGATCCCCAAACCCAATAAGCCCCTTCACAACCCTGATAACTACCGTGCCATCAGACTCCTCCCCATCCTTGGTAAAATCCTGGAACGCGTCATCGTCCAAAGGCTTTCACCCATTTTAGACGAACGACTACGACCGACCCAATTCGGCTTTCGAGCAGACCGATCGACCGGACTACAAACGGTACGCCTTACTGCAGACATTGCGACAAGACTACAGGAGGGATACCGACAACCTGTTCCAACAATATTCCTTGACTTCACAACAGCCTTTGACACAGTTAACCACCGGACACTAATCTACAAAATAACTCCCCACATTCCACGCTTTCTTCTCCCACTCTATCCAACTACTTATCTGTCCGATCATTTTATGTCCAACACCTCCACTCCTCCTCCTCCCCGACCAATCCTCGCCGGCGTCCCACAAGAAGCCGTTCTCTCCCCCATCCTCTTCACCCTCTATACTAATGATCTACCCACCTCTGAAATGACAAATGACTACATATACGCTGACGACACGGCATTGGCAGTGACTAGACGCAGACTCCCACACTCCATACGACAACTACAGCCAGACTTAGACACAATAACAAACTGGACAAAAGAAAACCTGAGACTAAACCCGACCAAATTTCTTCAAAGAATCAACCACCCGACCCCCCCCTCCCAATAACACACGACTATTAACTGGACCCACGACATACAATACCTTGCCATTACTCTTGACAGAAGACTGACCTGGAACAAACACGTAGACTACATTACCCAAAAAGCAAACAGACGAATAAACGCTCTGACTCCAGTACTGACTCACCCACCACGCCGACAAAGACAAAACTTTAATTACAAGACGTACATTAAACCCATCTGACCACAACTGCGGAATCTGGGCAACGACGACAAAGACAAACTACACGAAACTAATAAAGACAGAATCTGTTCCTTAGAATATCATTCAGACCACCACCCATGACCAACTACGGCAGACTTCGACAAAAACTAAAAATGACACCCATTGACAAAGACATACACGCCTTGGCAAGACAAGAAGGATACAAAGCCCTACAAAAGAGGCACTTTACTGACTTCCTACAGACGACACAACACCAGAACGTTCTACAAAACCCACCCAGAAACAAAAGAAACTACCTCCATCCCTTTGACATCCTTCAAATCCCTCCGCCTGACACAAAACAAACCTCCCCCGATCCCGGCCACATAATCCCCAACTAAATACACTCACCCCTCAAACACTATCAGTCCCCCCTCTTCCTTCCCCCCTTCCAAACCCTCCTCCCCGAAGCCCGTCCTGTACGGGCCCTCTTTTCTTCCCAACAAACAGCGCTCCGCGCTACTCACCCCAACTGGGCTGAGCTGAACAGCAGGCCCTGAAATAACACCACCAAAGACACGTCTTCGTGGGATGTCGTGTGAGGGTGCGCGGCACGTGGCACGTTGTGTAGGCTACGGGGGCAAAGGGGGGCAGGAGCTGGCGTGAATGCGTCGAGATTTAGAGAAAGGTACATCACACCGTGGGAGTGAATCTTTATCAGGCAAGCGATTGTGGTGACCGGTTGAAAGTTCCTCTTAGTAACAGTCTGTATACATTGTAAATAGTGGATTTGGGTGTCGGAGAATATCTTTAATAAATGTCAATATTACACTGTGTCTGTTATTTATTGCTGCGGCAATGACGCCACAATATGAATTATATACCAGTAAACCTTCCATGACGCATTACGCTCTTGTTATTGGTTCTTTATACAGGACCACTCATCATTTTCCCAATGTTTAAAGTACCCCCTGCAGCTTCAGTCATTAATAACACATTATAATGATTATAACGTTACAGCAACGCAGGCTTCTACAATCGACTAGCTTGTCTTGAGAAAAAGACTGAAGCCAACGCGTCTCCTAAGAATAAAAAAACAACTGCAGGGTTGCCATAGAAAATATAGAATGGAAATGTTTCATTTTGATAAGGTTTGCGAGTGTAAGAGGTAAATCAAAACTTAATTTATTGCTTTTTATTTCTAAACAACATCAATTGCTTAGTTATCATCCATGGGACTGAACAATGTCCTTCTGGTCCGATGCTTCATATTTGACTTCGTATAATACTGGCGTTAATGCAACTTCGTAGAGTTTTATGTACGTTAATGTATGTGTATAAGTTTCATGTAGATATATTTCACTATACAGAACATGTTTTCACAGAAAAAAATGAGAAGTGGAAATGGTATTTGTTATGGACTTCCTCAGTGGACTCCCCCAATACAAGTACATCAATGACAATTATTTATTAATTAAATAAATAAATGACATTCTGGGTTGAACAAAGCAGGAAATTCAATTGAACAGGAAGACACCCACAAAAGTTCATTCACATCTCCAGGAAAGGTGGGCAGAGACAGAATAGTGGTCGAGGAAATTGGAAGCAACTTATTGTTTTACTGTTGTGGGAATGGCAATGTTTGTACTGCAACACAAATATGAAATGTTCATGACACATGTTATTAAGACAGAAGGAAAGCATCCAACAGTGGAGTGCGGTGATCATAAAATTTACGCCACCTGCTCGCAACCTCCCTCCGCTTAAAAAGTAGTCGCGCAGAAGGAGATATTACACCAACGCCGTTAAACACAAAGTATTAATAAATATAAAATTCCAACATGCAATTTGAGAACCATGCTCAATGCATTGTATTTTAATGGAAGAAGAAAGCAAATAGGCTAGTTTCAACGTACACAACACAACAAAAGGGGAAGAAAGTACCAGGGTATTCATGGGAGAATTATAGGACAATAATTGTCCTAATATCCCTTGCTGCCAAAATTCTCATAACAATAATTACGAATCGAATAAAAGGCAAAATTGAGTAAAATTTAGATGCAGATCAATTCGGACTTCGACCAGAAAAAGGTACGAGAGAAGTTATTTCTGCAGGAGTATCTTAGAAGAATGGATATAAAAACTGTCACGTTCGAGCATTCATTGATATGAACACGGTCACGTCGGAGAATTCATATACATGGAAAGAACTTTCGACAAGGTTCACTAGAAAATATTAATTCAGATCATGAAAGGCACACATCTAGACTGAAAAGATCGAAGAATTATCCTGCACTTCTATAAAAACCAATACGCAAGAATAACCATCAATAACCAGGAGATCGAAGCGAAAATCAGAAATGCAGTGAGACAAGGATGCTCACTTTCTCCCATTTATTCAACTTGGTAATAGGAGAAGCTATCATACATTTTAAAGGAAAAACAAAACACGATATATTTAATGGTTTAGACGTACACTGTTTAAGATATGCTGATGATATAGCAATCTTAGCTAGCTCAAGGAAAGAATTACAGAAAATGATAAATAGTCTTCCAGGAATCCTGGGGTATCCTCATCAAAATTAAAGAAATCTACATTCATGATATTCGATAAGAAGAGAACTTACATATCAAATAAAATAATATTAGTTACAACAAAAATAAAACACGTACACAATTTTCGCTATTTAACCTCCACTTTTACTGAAGATAATACAAGCATAGCAAAAATATGAAAATGAATTACACTTGCCAAGAAGTCTTTCGTAAATAAAAGAATTTTTTCACAACTACGAACCATAATTTGGATATTTAAAAAAATCTAGAAAGTCATATTTGGAGTGCACTATTGTACGGATTTAAGGATGGACGTTTTTACAAAAGGAGTCGCTTGGAAGATTTTGAGATGTGGTTGTGGCGAAGAATATTGAAGGTTTCCTCGACATGAAGAATGTCTAATAATCTAATTTTAGAAGAAGAGAAGGGGAAGGGACTACTAAAAACTATTTGGAACAGAAATGCAAATTTTTTTCAATCACATTTTCAGACATAACAAATTGTTAAAAAAGTTTACTGAAAAATAGTTGGAAAAAGAGAAAGAGGGAAATGAAAATTATAGAAAATTCCAGAAAGAAGTTAACTTCACTAACTGTACAGAAATGAAGAGGACCCCCAGAGAACGGAAATTATGGCTGCAGCGTCAAAACAGTTTTTGCCTTTAGGATGACTACGATTGATGAATCAATGGGAAGTAAGCTACATTCTTCTTTCGTAGCTAGCGAAATACTTCAGTTGTTTTTGAAAAACGAGTCAATGTGTAATGTCTTTCAACAATAATGTTCAAAACGTCACGTAATGAAGAAACTCCTGCCGATCTGGCTCTATTTGAAGTTTTGAAATTTTGAAACACATCTTTAAAATTTGGGGGTAGTTTACATGAAGCCCCCGGACATTTTCAATTTTTTCAAAAACGGCTCCATTTTTTCCCTTAAATTTCTTGTAAGAGTGGAGTAAAATACACTTATAAAAGGGAGCTGAGGTCCGATTTTCGCGGTTAACTCTGAATTTTCGAAAATTGTAAAAGTTTGATTTTATCGGCATCTTCCTACAACAAAATTGAAGTAAGAGATTTTTCCTTCAAATGAAGTTTATTGTCCACAAATAGGTCTTTTAATAAAGTCATGTAATTTGTTTGAAAATTTTAGTAGTTTTCATGCAATAGCGCGTGCAATATTTGCAATTTTAAAAAATTACAAAAACAAAATTTTCTCAAAAACGGCTGCAAAAGTTTTCTTTGCATTTTTGATAGGGGTAGTGCCAAATGTACTCTATACGACGACATAAATGCCATATTTATATATTGTTTTGTTTTACAAAAATTACAAAAATGCAATTTTTTGACTTCTCTCACGTCAGTAATATTTACATTAGAGGTAATTTCTTCATATTATATTTATGAGTACATATGCTTTAACGCAGAAGAATTCAAGTACTCTTCTTTAATATTCTTGAACTCCACCCAGGAATGCACACCCAGGAAATTAGAAACCTTTAATGGGAGAAACTCTGTGCCATTCTGTAACACCACTAGTTTTTGTATTCGGATAGTTTTAGGACGGCTCGTCTCGTTTTAGGACGGCATCCTGCGTAGAAGGGTCAGGGGCCTTTTCAATATTGGCATCACACAACGAAATTCTGTTCACTGTAGCGGATTGCACAGCTTTTATAAGAGAAACTGAATACGGCGCACGAAGTGACGCTTTCTTATTTTGTAGAGGCAATCCATTCCATAAGCAATATTTAGAAAGAAGGGGCACGATACGAATCAGCAAAGACCAATGATTTGCGTGGCTTCAAAGAGTGGAAATAAAGCGAAAATCGTGTGCAGTGATATTAACTGCCCAAGATTAGTAATTAAGAAGGCCATTCTATGATAGAATAATTTTCAAAATTTCACGGAATGATAAATGCCGTATTTGTCAAGAAAACATTGACCGTTTCATCTAAGGATATCTAGTTCTAGCAAAGTAAGAATACATAAAAACACACGGTACGATCTGTAGTGACCTCTAGTAGCAAATCTGTAAGGGCTGGCAGGGCTTCAGATTGAATACGCCTAGACGAATAAAACTAAAAGTGAATAAAAACACACATTGCAACGTTCTGTCTTGTGGCGAACCAACATACTGGCCCACAGATGCGAATAAAATTCCAGATTTGTTAGATATACTCATTACTAAAGGCATGGCACACTATTTCAATATTCAATAGTATCTTGATTTACTTCTGACCACTCTCCAGTCATAATGACTTTCGGAGCATGTAACATCGACGTAGTTTTATCTCAAGTTTATCACATAGGCACAACTGAAAATCATTCAATCTATTAATGACAATGTAACGGCCAACGTTCCATTCAAAATAAATGATGATATGGATATTCATTTCAAATACGTAACAAAATATATCCAAAAAGTTCCTTGAAACTACCCCTGAAATGAAAGAGGGTTCAAACACGAATACATACCTAGAGTACATAAAAGAAAAGAGAGCACTGAAAAGAAGATTGCAAAATTTTGGAAAAATAACAGAACACCAGAAAATAGAATAGGCCCAACCATGCTACCCAGAAACTTAAAATATTATTAAAGGCGTATTATACGCGTTATTGAAGGCGTATCTCATTTCAAAGTATTTAAATATTACCTTTCCCCAAATGACCAATGAACACTCTTTGGAAGTTTCAAAAAGACAAAAAATCTGAAAAATGAATACAGCATGTACAACCCATCAGATACGCCGAGATCTGCACAAAAACTAATCGTAAGAAACCTTCACGCTTTGCCTGGTCAAAATGTTAACTAACGTGTTTCCACCATCCCCAGCAAGTGATCACAGTGCGGAAAAAATTATTGATGAAGAAGATATTTTAAAATATTTTTGTGCACCTCTTCAGATGTCTCATCCTGTAGTACCGTTTAGTTCAAAGGATATAAGGAATATCTGTATAATTTTTCATCCTAACAAAACATCTGGTTATAATTTAATAATTGACAAAATAATACAAAACTTACCTCGAAAAGCAATGACCTTCATCACTTCAATGTACGGTTCAGTACGTTCTGATCATTCTAATTCGTAAACTCGGGAAAGCTCTTCAAAAAACTACATCCTAAAGCCAATTGGCTTGCTGCCTCTCCTCGCAAAGCATTTGAAAAACAGATTCTGCCGAAATTGCAACTAAAACAAAAGGACTCTATATCTGAACTTCAGTTTGGGTTCCGAAGAAAGCATTCTACTTTGAACAAGTGCACAGGTCAAAAAAACAAGAAGAAATCTTGCTCTAGTGCGTTTATGGACAAAACGCAGGGAGTCCAGACAGTAAGGCATTTGATTACTACACAAATTGAAGAAATATCTTAAAATACCATAATATGTCTAATTAAAGTCATACTTAAAGACTACAAACAGACTCTTCCCAATTAAACATAATAACTAATTACAGTCATCTCTGGTTATAGTGAACTCGAATATAGCAAACCCTCGGTTATAGTGAAGACACTGTTCCCGTTTCCCTTACATTACAAATAAGCATAAGAAGATTCAGCTATAGTGAACCTGAACCTCGGTTATAGTGAACCTTGGTTACAGGAAATACAACTACCTGCGAAGTAAATCTCTCCTGGAAAAGGATGTATGGCTTCCGTGCCCCAAATCCCAACATTACGCAGCTTGAAAAACTATCGGCCCAAGGTCATAATCGAAGAAGTCACCCCTGAGGTAAAGGTAGCGGTCCCAGAATGGTGACCTAACCGATGACCTCATGCCACTCAGTTTCACTTCGGAAACAAAGGCCGTGTCCTCGTGGGCTGCAACTGGCGGCGGCGACACGAAATTGCTTGCTTGTGTCAGACTTGGTGTTACTTGCGATTCCGCGGGGCAAAGTGCGATGTGTTTTACGTAGGCGACAGGAAGCGAGAGATTGCCACATCCCCACCGCCTGGCGACACCCGCCTTGCCGCGCGGAAAAGCGATCAGTTTCATTAGCCACCTGCGCCATCCTGCTACCGAAAGGATCTCGTATGTTATTAGGCGAGTAAAAGTGTCTTAGAAGAGTCGGACTTCCAAAAGTGTAACAGGCATTGAAGGGTGTCAAGACCGCATTACGGCACCTAGACACAGTGGACAATGCTGAAGTTTGGAGCGAGCACGAACTCTGGCGAAAAAACTAAAGAAATAACTAACGAAAAATGTACGAAGCAAACGATTGAAAATATTTGATTTTTTATGGACAAATAGAGGCATAGAATATTTTAGTTCGTGCTGTTAATATATTGTTTTATCTCTATATTAATAAAATCAATCATGGTGGAGAAATTTTATTTAATTTTGATCATCGGATATAGTGAAATGATATAGTGAACCAAAATGTTAGTCCCCAGAAGTTCACTATAACCAGAGTTGACTGCATCATCCTTTTACCCTAACATGTCTGGCGTCTCTCAAGAAAATATACGGAAGCCACTGCTCTATGTATTGTACACTTCTTATCGCCTACAACCCAAGAACTATTAACAGCTACATTTCCTGACGCTACATGAGTTCTAGCTTCACGACAGTGATCACGTAGAGAACTCCAGATTGCTTTTGAAACATCTCAACAAACTACAAGCGTGGGTAAATACTTGGCGAATAAGAACAAATGAAAGTTAATCAATTCATATTATTTTACTTTCATTTTGAAAAGTAGAATATGTTCCCAACTGCTAATAAATAGAACGAATTTAATAGCTATGTAACCGTTTTGTATTGTTAAAGTTCTTTATTTTACGTTCCTTAGTGTTTCAGGCGACATATAATATGATTCACATTGATATTCTAGAAAGTCATTATTCACATCCTCTTTTTCCTGCTTGACCCTTTATTTGTACTTCCAACTTCCCGAAGATTGTTTGGATATGACTATGACCAATTAAATACATTTTATTTAATTTTTTAAGGAATTGTTATAAAGGAATTTTATTTAAAAACTTTGTGGAAATGAAAAGATAAGTAATTTCGTTGATACATTGATTAGTGATTCCGGGTGTATTCCCGTAAGTGTAATGTATGTTTTCTGCTCGAGCGGTGGAGACAGCGGTCTTTTCCCGTTGGGTGGTGTAATCTGGCGCCGACCTACCGTCGGCTAGCGGGTTACCCCAGCCAGGTATCGAGAGCGGTAGCTCAGTGCACCAACTGATTTCATTGCAGCGCCTCTGACTGGGAGGTCCTAAGTTCGAGTTCTGACAGCAGCAGGATTTTAGACACTAGCTTTTCAGCTAGGTCAAATTCAGTCGCTATCTGGACGAGAATTCTAGCGGCCCGACTGCTCTAATCAGTATTTTTCGGTGGTTTCTCCGATCAACACCAGGGGAATGCCGGAGCAGTACCCTACCAAACAAGCCTCGGACCGCGCGCGATCTGTCCTTCCTCCTCCTTATCCTATCCTCTCCCCTTACACACACACACACTTACACTAACCTGCACTACACTACCACATATTCCGGGAGACCGGTCGGGAGTTTGAGCTTGTCCCGACTTGGGCGGTGCCCCGCTGGTGGGAGAGTCCTGTTTAGGGGAAAACACCACTAGCCGGCGCCGGATCTCGCCGTCCAGCGGGGGAAGATCACTGCCATCTCCCGAAAAAACTTGCACTACACTAACGGGACTAATGACCAAAGCAGTTGCCGCGCCCGGAAACACGAAAAAATCAATCAATCAAAAACCCAGCCAGGTCTCAGGGGGGCACCGCCTCAGCCGGGACAAGCACTAAACTCCCTAACGGTCTTCCGGCTTGTGTGGTGGTGAAGTGCATGAAAGTGTATGTAAGTAAGGGATGGGAGGACAAAGAATGGGAAGGAAAGATTGCGTGTGGCCCCTTTGTTAGGGTACTGCTCGGGCATTCGCCTAGTGATGATCGGAGAAACCACGGAAACCTAGCGATCAGAGCAGCTGGCCGCTAGAATTCTCCTCCAAGCAGCGACAGAACTCGACCTAGCTAGTTTGAAAAATCCTGCCACCATCCGGATTCGAACCTAGGACGTCCCGTTCAGAGGTACAGCAGTGACATATTTATATTTATATATATATATATATATATATATATATATATATATATATATATATACACACACACACACACACACACACACACACACACACACACACACACACACACACACACACACAGTTTTCGTTTTCACACTTCCGTTTTCACAAATAAATGTTATAGCGATCATATTTTATATGTTGAATTTGATTCTGTCAGAGTTATTTTAACTTTACAAAGTATATTTCATTATTTTATTGAAAATAATCGTAAGGTTTTATTTGTGATGCTATACTTTATTGTACCGTGAATATCGATTATAAACTGCAACGTTTCTTTAAGGTTTTAATAAGTTTTTTATTTTTTTAAACAACTCTTTTGTTATAATTCTTCAGTACAACAAATAACGTTAACAACATCAATAATGATGATGATGATGATGATGATAATAATAATAATAATAATAACAACAACAACAACAACAACAAATTATGGCTTCGCGAGTTCGCAGTGTCTTAGGAAGATTTTTCCCTGCCCTCGTAAAAAAACAAAGAAAGTTCAGATCACTGACAAAGAAACCATATTTACCTAATTATGCTCGGAGCAATGTGACAAAATTATAATCTACTTATGCAAGTACGTAACAAAGTTCATAATGCCCAATGCAAAAACGAAAACAAAAACAAAACACAAGGGCCTTGACACTGTCAGTCCTGAGATCCCCGCTTTCATTTAAATGAAGGAACAGACACGTTTTAATCAACCCTAATCATTACGAAGATGAATGCAAAGTATGTGTGGTCGATTCCGTTTACAATTGTGTAATCTCTGACAGCATATTTGAGAGTGTTTAGTACTAGAAAGCATGCGTATAGTTGCGATTAATGAATAAGTTGCTCTGAGAAGTCTAAACTTTACGCAAGTGTTGACGTTTCCTTGTAAACAATTCTCAGCGTTTTCTATCTTGTTTTTCATTCTACGCTACTTCTGAAGGCAATGCCAAATGTCTACTGGCCAAGATATCTGAGATATAGCTGATACGGATTCCAAGAATAGTTTCACAAGTATAATTCGGAAGTACAACCTGACAAATTAATCGAGTAACCTGCATCCGTCACTCCGTCAGTCACAATTAGACCACTTCTGTTCCATCAAACGACACAAATGTGTCATTTGACGCTCTTCTCAGCCTCGTGATAGGAATCTAATTTTTTTTCGAATTCATCTAGAACGTTTTAAGAAATTACTCTAAAAACGTGTTTTTTTAAAGTGATGAAAACTCGTATTTGGTGACTTACGACACCTACAGAGGTGATAGATTGCTCATTCGATTCTTCTCAATATGATACATCGATTGGCACAATTCTTAGCCGGTTCCCCTAGGACATTGAGAAAAAATCTAGAAGACAGGTGTTTGACGGTTTTAATGCACGTAGGGAATACACGGAATTACTACACTCTGAAACATTAAATTATTATACTCTGTTTCCGGAATTTACTCGAATAGTCACGACTGCAAGCACCAGATTAAAATAATTAAACCTAAATTTGTAATGAAAGAAAAATTTAAACACGTGGTTTTAATTGGTGTGTTTTTGTGTAACGTTCTATATCCAGAAAAGGACGAGCCGGGCCACTGTAATTTGTTTAAAATGTACGGTTATTGTAAAATTGCAAAGCACAAATTGAACAATTAATCATAAAAATATCCGCAGGAGGCGCCAAGCTATGTTACTTTAGTTGTATTCCGTAAAGTTAAGATCAGTGAACCGGATAATTACTTTTATTTTCTGCACCTCGAATTTCCTATATTTTAATATATAGTTTGGAAGACATAAAGAGTGTCTTTAGAATGGCTCATGAGCAGCATACTAGCTTCCCGTCTCAGGTACGATACCCGGTCGAGGGGAAAATAATGTGGCTTTCCTTTAAAATGGTCTTAGTTTCTATAACTGTGTTGCGAAGAAAAGCAGATTGAGTTAACTGGATACGAAGAGAATACGTCATGTTCGCCACATTTGCCCTTTTGCCAGTTCGCCCCTTTTGATCTCCAAGCGTGGGATTTAAATTATGTCCAGGCATGGTTACCGTTAGCAAGCTGGCAAAGCCAGACAATCGATCCACAATGGCAAATCCACACATAAGGAGTATGTTTCCTCGCATACAACTTGCGTAGTAAAGATAAAGTATTATTCTGCTGAAGCGAAACGTAGCGAATTTGGACAGAAAGACTCATATCCTGACACTAGTGCCCTGCATTCGAGCATTTTACTCGAGTACGCTAGCTGCACCAAAGAGTTCTCCTTTTCGCCGCTGGATGTCACTGAGGTGCGGCGAACAGTGACTCGTTCGAGTGTCCGATACTTGACGAGTGTGCTGTATTCGAAACCTGCCCGAAGTGCTACTTGGTGTACAGTGATGAGAGAGTAAAGAGAAAAATATAATAGAAAACAAACTTCCCAGCACTGAATACAAGCTAAAGAAAAAAGGTGTGAGAAGTGAACTTTGGTAACAGATTTTATTAGTTATTATTTTATTAGTCATAATTTATTCGTCATTATTCTATTCTTCATTATTGTCTTAGTTATTTACTCTATTACTTATTGTTTTATTAGTTATTATTTTTATTAGACAAGACAAGAGACACAAGAGAAACTCATTAACACCCTAGCCATTGTGTGATATTTTATTGATCTACAACGCCAAAGTGTGTATGAATCTTTAAGTATCAAATAGTGCAAATTGTTATTGGCATGCATCTACTTCCTATTATATGAGTATGTTAGACCAAGAGTCATTGGTTTTTTTATACATTTTATATTTGCGCAGGCAGTGATCGCGACACGAAATGTGAATTGGTCATTGTCATAATAGTGATAAGCGGAAAATTTGTCAATCCTTTCGTAAGTTCTTGGCCCACGCCTTGTGAAGCGACGCTCATCTTTCGATTAGTGACCTGTAGGTTATCTTGTCTCCGGTGTATCTGCGAAACTGCATCCCACGTACGCGTCGCGTCTCGCACGCCAAACATTTGCAATTCCCTTTCCAGTTGTTTTGAAGAATAGTAAAACATTTACAGAGTGAATTTAACACATACTTATGTTTTTGTTTTGTATTATATTATTAACAATTTTCTAAATAAGGTTTCTAGAATTAAAAGTAATGTTACACCAAATTTTACTGTCGTATATTAAGTTCTATTTAGAAGTATGTCATTGTAATAAATAAATCATTGTAATAAATAAATATATAAATAAATAAAAGTAGGTCATTGACATCTTTATTGATAATTTTCGAAGGTCTTGCGAACATCAGAATTAAAATATTAATAAATATTACCTACATAGTAAAATATTCAAAAATTCTTAAAATTCAATGAAACTTCTTTGTATTACCCCTACGCGAAGATAAATTTTAATAATATCGAAATAAATAAAATAGCCATTTGCTTTTAACGATCCGTTTCCCAGACATAACATTTGCTACCTTTCTTGGAAAATTCAACTATACACCGCGCCACTCTTGTATCTTTCTACTACCAACATCTATTTGTGACCGCAGTGTTCTTTTGATACGTTCGAAGATACACAAGTTCAGTTTTTAACTTTAGTATTGGTTCAGAAAAAAATACAGTATGTAAACTACATTTGTATAATATTGTAATGTGTCCTCTAAGTGCACTTTGCACAATAACCTCTATCGCTCAAAATGACACGTCCTATAGAAGATTTATCGTCGATGTCTCAAAGCGTTACGAGAACGGCTTCCAGCCACGCTAGTAAGGGTCACTCGAGTATGCGGGACTCGAATATTGTGTACTCGTGTACGGGATGTTCGAACGAGTACGAGCGAGTAATATCGCGAAGATGCAATGATGTACCTAACACCGGAAAAGTGGATAATTCTTACTCCAATTTGTAACAAATTACATTCTCTAAAACGTTTTTTGTTACAGTTGTGACAATCCAAGTTTTGTAGCCTCTTGACACTGAAAAACTGTTTTGCGTCAAAACGTCTGCCTGTCAGTCAATCAGTCTATTCGCCCGTGTTTTCGTCCGTCCGACCCTCCGTCCGACCCTCCGTCCGACCCTCCGTCCGACCCTCCGTCCGACCCTCCGTCCGACCCTCCGTCCGACCCTCCGTCCGACCCTCCGTCCGACCCTCCGTCCGACCCTCCGTCCGACCCTCCGTCCGACCCTCCGTCCGACCCTCCGTCCGACCCTCCGTCCGATCCTCCGTCCGATCCTCCGTCCGATCCTCCGTCCGATCCTCCGTCCGATCCTCCGTCCCACCCTCTGTCCCACCCTGTCTGATATTCTGTTTTGTAAGGCCCTGTATTACCACCTTCAGTGAAAGTTCCGGTTAGAATTAACCGGAAGTTAGCGACCGAAATTCGTAATACCAGCGTCGGTTAAAATAAACCGGAGGTTTACCTGGCGGTTAAGTTAACCGGAAATTGAAGTAAGGGTTACTGAGTTAACTGCTGGTTAGGTGAAATGGCGGATATAATAAATGTAGAAACTGATTCTGAAGACGAAATGCTATTGGAATATTTTGTCAATACCAGACGGCTCAAATGTGTTCGGCCCAGACAGGATAATTTCGGAGACTGGGTCTACGACGAATTTTTCGCGCGTTTCAGGATTACAAAACAAACTGCTTTGTTCGTGTGGCAACAGGTTGAAGATGAACTGGAATACGTAACAGACAGGCATGATAATGTATATAATAAATAATTAATGACGTTAGTTTTAGAATGTTCCCTCGGTTTCCACCTATCCTTAGCTTTCTCTCTTCGTCTGAATTTTTGTACTGTAGCTTTAACTGAAATAATAGGGTTATGTTATAACCTGTGCTGTAAGGCATTGGAATGATGTATTATTTAATTTGACATATTTACAAATTATTGCCTTATTGAATAGTAAGTAACCCAACGAAAAAAAATATTAAATTAGTAGTTTTATTAATACTTTACTAGTTGTCAACAGTAAGTTGAAATCATTTCTTTTTTTGTTAACGGAGTGCTATCACCAAAATGTTTATTATTTAAATTATTACTACATTGTAATAGTATCTAGTCGCAATCACAAATTTGAATGAATAATATCGCAACCTCATTTTGATTTCAAACCTTCGTGGATATTACTAAAATTAAATAATATTCATTAGAAAATGATTGGATCAATTTTAAGCATAATTGAAATTGAAATGAATATTATTTAAATGAAATATTGAATGTTCTGTAACCTGCTGTAAATTGGAACAGGGTTACATTGTATTGTAACGTCATAGCATTGCACTGGTCGTCGGACCGCACAAGGCGCGGGCCGGGGCGTGGGAGGGGGTGGTCCAGGCGTCGGGCTGGCGGTGCAGCCGAAGCGGTCGCTTCGAGGGTGCAAGCCGGCGGGGGCGTGTCTGGGCACATCCGGCGGTCAGCTAGCGCAGAATGATGAGTGAGGACAGATCGTCTGCAGCTGGTCGGCGGGCCCCTTTGTGCGCCCGGCCCAAAACTCTGTAATGATGTGACGCGGTCCACGGGTCTTTAGCGTGGGAGGTCTGTCACGTCTTGCTAGAGACGCCGGTGGAGGTCGGCGATTGGCATTCGAGTTTGGACCGAATCGCGGTGCGGAGGCACTTTGTTGATCCGTGAGGGGTGGTCGCGGATTGGCGAAGGTGGCTGCAGCAGATGCCGGGAGCGGTGCTACAGGTTAGCACGCTGGGGCACGCTGGGTCAGGCTGAGGCGGCTTGCCTCAGGAATGGTAGTGCTGTAGAGTGCAGCGGTAGTTTCCGAAGGATGATGTACATATTGTAATATACAGAAATATTAAATAAACCTGTACAAAGAACTCCGTGTCTGTGTTGTTCTTCACATCACGACGACGTCACAGTATTTAATAAAATCTACCTTTTCTTGTTGTATGACTTTCCCTTTCCTATCATAAAGGGTTTCTGCATTACTAAAATCTAGAAGTTTATTAACACAAGTATTAAATTTCAATGTTGCAATTAAAATTCTCTTAAGTTTTTATCATCTTTCTGTATTGTAGATATGTTACGGTAACTAATTTTATAGGTCATATATAATCACTTTGAAAATAAGCTACCGGGGCAAAATGGGTCTGGTGATGATGGGGTACCATTGGTCATATGCCGCAATGTTTTACCACAAGTTTACCAGATATGGTTTGAACATACAATAGAAAAACTACCAAACGGATACACAAGAAAACACGTATGAAGGGAACAATTAATTTGGTTGCAGAAGGTAGAAACATTAGATGATGAATGTGATGTTAAGAGGGAAACATTAAGACAAGAAAAAATTATAAAATCACTTTCTGGCGCAGAATTTGAACTCAAATCAAACTACAGTCAAGCAAGCGTTTACTTACTTCGAACAGGAAGTGATTGCTGGCTGCAAAAGGTTTTAAGGTTTGTCATCAAAAAAGGCCGCCAACTTGCCTATCAAACAGCTATTGTAAATAATGTTAAATGTCCAGATTTATGGTTAGAAAAAGAAATTGCTGGAGACGTCTGGTTAGCAGATGTTTTCGAAAGAAATAAAGATTTGTTCCTAAAGTCTCCAGAAATGTGCAGTCATGCTCGTGACACGGCATTGAATAAAAAATCATGCAGGTGTTTTTCAGCAATTATCAATCGTTAAAGCGAGAACCTAGACTAGGTGATCCTTCCTGCGACTTCAATTCAGGTGAAACAAAAACATCAACAGTTCAAAACAGCAGAAAGGTAATTGCTGGGAAAGGTTGCAAAGCTGTATCCCAAGTGGAATGTGGTGAGAAGGAAACTCTTGTAACAATATGCTATATTGTACGCGCTAATGGCAATTATTTACCCCATATCGTAATTTTTCCTCGAGTGCTTTTCCAGGAGCACATGGTGTTCGTGCTCGTCAAATTCCTTATTTTAAAAAGTATAATGTCTCCTCAATGATGAAAAAGGGTTATTCTAAAATAGTTATGTCCCATTGTACCCCAAACACTGACTTCTGGTATCCCAGACATGGGACACAATAGGTCATTCATTGAAAATAGGTTTTTACATTTTTTCTCCGCCATTGGTTATTTTGTGACTATAACCACATAATGTTAAAATATACATATGTCTTTAGCTGTACAAGTAAAAGGAAATAAATCATCTTCAAAGTAAGGGATTCTTGTATGTTCCAATTTTTTGACTCAAGGTGCCCGTTTCCCCTACTTTATTTTTCGTTAGATGTACTCACTTTCAGTGCTCCCGGAAAATATCATATGATGTAAGAACAACATTCCTGAGACAGTTCAATAGCATGTAATCGAAGGTTGAGCAAGTTTCACATTTAGCAGGCTTGATTTCTAGTAACACTAGATATCGACGAAGACCAAGAGCAGTCTTGTCACAACGAGAATGAAAATACTCTGATAGTGATGGTGAGGAGAAAAGCTATCTTCCTTACTATACTTACAAAGTAAGAATAAACAACTAAGAGATTTCTGGGTACTTTAAGCCTAGTTAAATTTGTGTGGTTTTCAGCGAGGTAGGCTGCGAAGGATTCAACAATCATTAACAAAAATCTCCAAAATGATCCAAAACATGGAAGGAAAATAACCACAAGCACAAAACTCCACAGATTGTTGAAAGTCTAATAATAGATTACATCCAGTCCTTTAAGGCTCGCCAGTCACATTATTCCAGAAGAAGAAACCCAAATTTATTTATTGTTTATTTATTTTACGTAAAAAAACAGTTAAAAACTGCGTATGACGTGCTATGGGGAAAAGTGAATTGTGTGCACATTTTCAAAATTCTGTGATCCCTACACTAAGTCATATACTACATAAATTTTGATTTTTGAAAGGGAGAAAAAAAACAAACAAAAAAACTCCCATGTAATAAAATCTATTTTAAAGGATAAATAAGCAATAAATTTTGAATTTTGAAAGGGAGAAGAAAACAACAAAAAAATTCCCATGTAATAAAATCTATTTTCAAGGATAAATTTTGGCTCTTATTACATGCTGCCGCGACAACATGGAAATGATAATTTGAATAATTGTATTTCTCACTGAATTCTAGAAGACGTGCACAGAAAATGAAGTTACATTTATGTCCAGAAGCAAAACAAGGGGCCATCTCAGCATTTGCTCAATGGATCAGGGAAACTGGACGAAAAACCTGATCGAGATGGGGGTCATTGACCCGGAAGCTGTATTATAATAGTTGTTACGGGTTGTTTATACTCATTTATACAGTCCATATGGTAAATAATGCATTATGTATCATTGTTAAAATTAATGTTACTTTTCTTGTGATGCTCAGTATAGTCTCTAATTGTATAGAAACAGTTATGCAGCAGAAACGATTTCAGTTGGGATTTAAACTTTTCTATTGAATTTAATCGTTTAATGTCATCTGGCAAAGTGTTGTAAAATAATGTACATGTATTGTATGTGAATTTTTTGTAATGAGCTGTTGATACTGTCACCTGATGAATATGATTTCTACGTCGAGTGTTATAGTAATAGACTTCGGCATTTTCTGAAAATATATTCCCGCCCTTAAGCAAATCATTTTTTACAAAAAACACTGATTCGTAAATAAAAAGACACGGTAATGGTAGAATTCCTAGATTAATGAAGAGAGGCTTACATGAATCACGTGGGTGGGATTTGGTTATTATTCGTACAATTCGTTTTTGTAATCTAAAAGTCTGGGAGCTATAAGATGTATTTCCCCAGAATATTATGCCATATCTCAGGCGGGAAAGAACATTCGCGAAGTATGATGAATGTATGACGAAAAGGTTGATAATATATGTACCTTTAAGAAACATTGCCTACCAAAGATGTGCATAAAATGTTTTTGCAAAGTTATCAATGGGCTATATCAGGGGTACTGAACAGTAATCAGTAGACATCGGATGTTTAGAGAAATGCCTATTTTTTCGTAGAGACCTTATTTAAAGGTTGATAATATATGTACGAATCATGACAAATGATGACATATAACGAAGATTTATAATTTTAATTTTTAGTCTTTTTTTCTCATAAATGCTGTTTTTGGCTTAAATGCCTTCTTTTAGATTTATTGGACTTTTTTGTCTTGTATATATTATTTTTATACACAATGCTGTATGTCAGAAAATCAGGCAGGGCCCACGAGACGATTCATTAGGAAATCTTCAGTTCACGTGTTTTTTCAAGATAATTTTAAAGTAAGTAAGAATTCTTAAAAGAATATCAACAAATTTTTTCCATTTCCCTATTTCCTAAATATCAGCTATGATCTAAGAACATGGTCGATTTACATTAGGAGGCATGGCCTGTAATAATAATAAGTGAGAATGCTGACTTAATTTCCTCAAGAGAAAGAGAAGCCACCTGTCACCAGTGGGCGGCTTTTAAAAAAACTATCAAAAGAGCACTCCTCTTTTACGCCTGTCCAGTTTGGATCTCCGCTGCAAAAACAAACCTAAACAAGCTCCAAATAGTCCAAAACAATTTTCTTAGAACTATTACAAATGCTCCTTGGTTTGTCACAAATTCACAGCTCCATAAAGTATTTCAAATTCACTCCATACAACACCATATGCCATATCTCTCAACCCAATTCTATCACACCATACCTCAAATTCTACACCTAGACAAATCCAGACACCGGGAAACACCTCATAGAACCAGAAGAAAAAATAGATATCCATACCAGGCATTCCTAGTCAAATTTTCCGAAGTAGTTTGTTTTTAGAGGTGTCTGGAGAAGATTTCCTCACCCAAAATAGTTTGTAGTTTAATTTTAGGTCAATTAGGATGTAAGCCAACAATACATATGTAAAGTGTATTATGTACTGAACTATGTATGCTCCGAAAAAAACTAATAAAAAAAGTGGGCGGCCAATGTCTCGACTGTGGGCGGTTCATCCTCCACGGCCCTTCACCCTTCTTGGGCCAGCGAGAATTACTCACAGCTTTTGCGAAAAAACAGAGAGACAGAACGCTGATTTGACCGGCAGAATGCTGACTGATCGCCTTCGAGAAAAACGATAGAACGTCTTTCGATTCGCTTGTTTGATTGTTTGAACGCTCCCGCTAAAGATTCCATTCAGTAGCAGTTGCACTGTCGCATGGATTGGTTATGTGTACGATAGATTAGATATTTTTAAAATTACAATGCCGAAACAAAACCAAAGTAAAACTTTATTACTTCGTCAGTGGGTGACGGAAAATCCTTGCTACACCACCGATGGTAGTACTATGCCGTATTTGTGATAAAACGGTAAGTTTTGAATTTTAATTTATGTTCTATTTTACTGTTAAATTGTTCAGAGAAGGAAAATGTTTATCTTAACGCGATAAAACTATTCTTTTTACAATTATTGGTATTATGAATAAATGCCTTATTTTACGTGGCGAGACTCACGCCATGAGGCCTGCTCTTCCGTCTGACCGCGCAAATTTCGTTACGCTCTTTCACCTACTAGGGAAGAAAGAAGGTATTACTTGGGCGACGAAACAGGCCATTTGAATTTGGCTCAGAGGCTTTATTCAGGGTTGAGGATCTTTTACATGCAGTATATCTACTAACATGGAACAGTCGGCTTTACTTCCCCTCCGAAGGAAGGCATACGAAGGAGTTTTTCGCCCTTAAAAATCCACAGCTTCGATCGGGTTTGAACCCGCGAACTTGGATATAACAGCCCGCTAACCGTTACACCGCCTCCGCCGGCGGTATTATGCGTGAATTAGTTGCAAGATTTATTTCTAGATATCTTCAGAAAAGAAATACCACCTTTCGCAGCATGAAAAGACCAACATTGATCAAGCTAATATCAAAATACAACAGAAGAGCTGTCGACAGACGATGCTAAATGAATCTTCCACATCGAGCAAACAAAGTCAGTTTTTCTACGACACGTGTCAGGCTTTTGTGAGTGCCAACATCCCATGGAACGCCATTGAAAACTCAGCATTTAAATTTTTCTTGGAAAACTACTGTAAACAGGCGATAGCGTCAAAATCAACTCTGGGAAAAAATATTTGGATTCTGTGTATCAAGCTGCAATATTAGATATCCGTACTGATGTAGGTGACCCTTGGATTTGGCTCTCGGTTGATGAAGCGGCGGACCCGTTAGGACGATACGTTGTCCACTTGATTGTCGGGAAACTGAGCGAGCATGACGCGGGTGCTCGAAGTCACTGGAGAGACAAATTCTGAAACAACTGCTTATTTTGTAAATACGGGCTTAGAACTATTAAATTCCAATGCACTGAAGATCAGAAGGTACTTATACTTCTCACAGACGCAGTGCCTCATATGATGTGCGCCGGGAAGCTTTTGAAACCCTTCTATCCTAACCTAACCCATTTGACATGTCTTGTTCATGGCCTGTACCGTGTCGGAGGAGAAGTTAGGAAAAGGTTTCCTTCAGTAAATAAACTGATTTCGTCTGTCAAAAAGATTTTCTTAATATCTCCTACCAGACTTACGTTTTTCGACAGAAGTTGCCAGAAACACCTCTGCCGCCCGATAGTAACTCGATTGGAAACTTGGTTGAGGGCAGTGGAATATTATAGTAAATATTTTAAACAAATTGCTGAAGCTGTGAGCGAGCTCTCTGATGATGATGCACAGTCTATACAAGACGCCAAATTTGTGCCCGAGAAAACAGATCTTAAACATAATCATGCATATGTAAGTTCAAACTTTGTATACCTCGCGGATGTAATTGAAAAACTAGAAACTCGAGATTTGACTTTATGTGATTCCATGTCAATGTTTGTGTCAGCCAGCAGTAGATCAGTTATAAAAAGTTCTAAGTGATCAAGGAAAACGAAAAGGCGAAAAAGTTAAAAATGTTCTGAAAAACTCCTGGATATGTCAAAATAAAGTCAGTAAGCGAAATTTTAAATGTAAATAAAAGTAAATTCCCAGGTTTGTGTTGCTAATGTTGCACTACAACATTAGTACATGCCAGTCACATCGGTAGATGTTGAGAGATCCTTCTCTGCATTCAAACTGATTTTATCTTACAAACGTCACAAATTTGAGATCCTTCGAAAGTTACCAGTAATACAGTCGACTCCGGATGTAGTGAACTCGGATATAGTGAACCCACGGTTATAGTGAACTTAAACCTTAACCTTGACTATAGTGAACGTAGGAAATAAGTCATGGAAATTAATTGGATCTCGTTTGTTATTAGGCGAATAGAAGGGCCGTCGGAGAGTGAGACCAATAGTGCAAGGGGCATTGAAAGGTGTTAAGACTGCATTACGATACTTAGAGATAAGAGAGACAATCCAGAATCAACGAGAGAGCACGAACTCTGGAAAAGGATCTAGAGAAATTACTCATGAAAAATGTATGAAGCAAACAATTGATATTTTTAAGGACAAATAAAGATATTGAAATTTTCAGTTCGTACTGTTAATGAATATTGATGCATATCTATATTAATAAAAATCAATAATTGTATTGAAATTCTATTTAATTTTGACATCATCGGATATAGTCTACCTCTGATATAGTGAACCAAACATGTTAGTCCCCAGAAATTCACTATAACCGAAGTGGACTGTATATTGTAATGCAAACTATAGTAAGAATAAAATGTAAAAGAGTTGTAAATATGTAAATCTTTTTTACATGTTTTGTGTACTTAAGTTTACCAAATAATAGAGATCAAATTATAAACAATTCATTTTATTGTGTAACATATGAGAGTGCTTTTTTCTCTTTATTTTTGACATTTTCAGTGCCTCTTTAGGCGCCTAAAAGACTTTTTTATTACCTAAACATCCGATATCTAGTAATCAGTAAGAAATTAAAAATTATGTTTGGCTACCCATCAAGTGATTCCTGTTAGGTTTGCGATGCACTATAGCAGATCAAAGTTTACACAACTAATAAAACTGAAAGCAAGTGATGCTAAAACAGCAACTACTTTCGCACCCATATTTTCACACAAAATTACGCAAAAAGTACTCATATTTTTGAATAATTGTACATTACCTTATTTCAAACATATCTTCAAAGAACAGATTTCATTAAGGGAAAAAATCTCTATATTTATTATTTTAGTTGTAGAAAGACGCCGAAAAAATTTGAACTTTTGCAAGTCAGAGTTTTACATCACGTGTTAGACGATTTTTTCCTAAATTTAGCAACCGGACTTATCTACTTTTTCTTTACCAGGGTCCTGTAATAAGAGTTTTTCTGCCGAAAATTCGCCGTATTTTCGTGTTGCATTAGATAACTTTCTCTCTACTGCGTAGCGAGAAAGTAAAAACAGTGCTGAAACTGAAGAACTGTATTTAGAAATGAAAAAGAACTGTAGATCGAGCAGACAAGTTTTTTTACCTCAAACGTCTGTATAAGGGAAGACTGTCACTGGACTTTCATAACTTTTGATTTCATGCAGAATTTGCCCCTAACTCATATCAGGACATTTGTCGTGACCGCCCGCACGCATTTGAAGGAGCCGCCGCCGAGTGACGTCAGAGGGGCGTTACCGCCCCTGGCGGGAGAGGAAGGCGACCGTTGCGAGCCGGCCTGGACTGTCCGAGCGCGGCCGTCACGCCCGAGCAAGCGGGTAGGGACTCGCCACCACCCCTACTCCGCAGCTAGTCGGCGGGCCGCTAGCCCTATCGGGGTATAAGAGGGCTCCGACCCGACGCCAGGGCAGATAGCGAGCGATGGTGTTAGTGATTGGATACTGGCGAGTGACTTGGTGAGCGAAGAGTGGCGATCAGCTACGACGATGACCTGTGCAATAAAAGTGGAACTCTCTGGTGGATATTTGACGACTCGGCTGATTTTGGGACTTCTTCTGGACAACGATAACACTGCTTGGCTTTTGGTACATTCTTCTGGTGATACGGAACTTCAATTGTACCTGGTCTTGAATAAAAATCGTTTTATGAATGATCAGATGATCAGATACTACAATATTCGATGTATTTTTCTCCAGAAACCTGTGATACTATGGATCCATGATGTTGGAAAAAATAAAGTATTTGAATGTGTATGATGAAGAAACAGTTAAAAGAGGGCAGAATGATGTTACGTCTCTGTTGAAGTATTTTAATATGGTCGGGACGGAACAAGACACGTTGTTTTAATGTCAGATGGGTGCTCCGGCCAGAACAAGAATTATTACATGGTGAATTCATTTGCACGTTAGTACATTGGCTGAAACTTTTCGAAAGTGCCATATATCTTTCCCATGAGAGGACAATCATATTTTCCCAATGATCAGGACTTTAGTCTCATTGAGTCGAAGAAGAGAAAAAACAATTGAGACATACAGCAACTGAGATGAGCTAATCAGATCTGCTAGAAAAACGCCACAACCTTTCAACGTGATCAACATGTCACACCAACATTTCTTTGATTTACGTTTGGTCTAACAACCTTTCTTCCTCACAAAGTGTCGTCCTAACAAGAATCTCAAAGGTGTCTGGATGTTAGAAATGTCTTCTGAATATACACGTGTAAAAGTTAGACACACTTACAGACCCTTGGGAAACAATCTGCATTAGAAACACAAAGAAGATTCCCAGTTTTTTGGAATTCTCTCAGCTGTACTTGTCACAACTTCCATTACACTCTGCCAAGGTCAGGTATCTTCAGAAGTTATATAAATATTTAGTCACCTCTAACACAGATTTGAATCTAAATTTGTGGAAGAGGAAAACACTGATAATGATAACAGCAGTGACGAATAACAATAAGTTGGTCAATAATATTCCAAATTGATTAAGTGCATTAACTTCTTGCATTATTCCTTCAAATATTGTAATGTTAATGCCCCAAACATAGTCTATAGGCATTCCACTTTATCCAATAATTGCCTCAAGCTAGATTTATTCGATTTTTTGATTCGACGGTTTTCCGTTCCTCTCGACAAAGCATAATTTTCTATAGTTTTTTCCAAGAAAAACAAATAGTCATATTAGCCATACTGTAAAAAGTACAAGACAGTAAAAAGTAAAGCCATACAGTAAAAAATTAAAAAAAACTTTTTAATCCTAGAAGTGACAGAGCACAAATGATATACAGCCAGCTTATTCTAGAGTGTCCGAAGACACAGCAAGAGAAAGATAAATACTTGGAATTAACTCTGGACTTGATTTATTCAGGACAAGAGAAAATGCAATACAATTCTAAGATTACTAAAATCAATAAGATTTAACTCATTAAATTTAACTCAATTTTTTGTTTTTGACTGTCTGCATAATAATAAATTGGAATTTCTGTAACCACCTAATTACCTTGGCGGGCGCGGCCCCTTCCCTTCCCTTCACCGGGCGGAGGGGGTTAAAACCCGGAGCCCGGTAGCCGAGCGACCCTTCTTGCCAAGTCACTCACATGCTTCGCCCGACATGACAGTCCGCATCAACATCTTAGGTCATTAGCGACCACTATTGCTGTTAACGATATGGTAACTATGTGGATGAAACGATATGGTGATAAGGGGAGAAAAGACGAACACAAATACAACCATGCCCGAGGCGGGACTCGAAGCCGCGACCCTTCGCTCCGAGATCACTACGACACTACAGCCTTAGCGATCTCGGCCACCGGCTGTAGAAAACAGCTTCTTTGTTCTCCGTACTTACTGTATTAATGCATAACAAGGATAGATGCCTTTATTTGAATTTCGAATAATATTGTATTGCCGTCGGGACAGACTGGCTTCTACAAACACTGATAGAGATTGCCGTGTCGTCAAGGAATGAATGCAATTTTTTTTTCGTTGGTGAAAGCTTGTTACTGCCTTACGCAATTTTCTCGCTCTTTTCGGAGATTTCGACTTCTCTTTCATAATAATCAAATACATCTGCTTCACCAGCAGTTCGTAAACTCATTTGAGCACCATAAGTCATTGTGGACTCAGGTCATTGCTGTCGTAACTCTAGTGTTTTGCGTTATTTGCTACTGTCACTTGAATTTCCGAATTTCTTTCTCGGTCGACCCGCCTTTTGATAAGTCCATATTGGTAATTTCACAGCACCGATAAACCACAATTTTTTTTAAAAATCTTGCATCCATATTAAACACAGCTGCCCATTTTTTAAATTCAGACTTGAAAAACCGTAATTTATTTAAATTTGTTCACTTTTTCCGATGGACAATTTGTGATTTTCAACAAATTAATTTCATTATTTAATTGTATCATCAATTAAACGTTTAGAACACTGCTTGATATAGCTGTAGAGTTCTCTTCTAGTCCTCTCCTTAACACTTTCTTTGGAATCTACAACCAAAAAATCTTACTAATATTCCTAAATTTCAAGAATTTTTTTACGCGTCACCGAACTTTAAATAAAGTGCCATCAACTAAAATTGTGGAAGTACGTGAGAAGTTTTTCTTTTTTAACTGTTAGAATATGAACTTTAGAACAACATGTAAAAAAAATTGTTTGTCACGTCTTGACACTATAAACAAAACACCAATGTTTTAGGTCAACACAAAATTTGAATACATTATATGTTCACTTAAAACGTCTTAAGTTATGTAAATAATAATGTTAAGTGAATCAGATTTTAATTTAAAACACAGTACATACTTGGAACTTCAATATCCATCACGAATTAATACACCTCACAACTTTGAAAGCACTCACGAAGCGAAAAATGATCCCTTTGTACGGAACTGCTGGTAGCAAATGCTTGCAGCGCATACAACGACTCACTTTGGACTGATGCTAAAACGAAGATACTAGTCTGAGACTAAAAGGTGACTGTCGTATGACGTAATATAAATTCAACTTATAGGAATTGGTGTTAGTTTTCTCGTATGTTAGAATTTTTTATTTCGAATTTTGGCCAGCTTTTCTTACAAAATGCGTCGTCCGAAAGGCTACAGCCACCGGAACCTTCGGTGGCCTAGTTCAGTAGCGTGCCACGTACTGTCACTGGCGGGAAAAGCGGCGCGTCGCACCACACGATAGTGGCGACGTTGCCTGCCACTGCCGGCCAGCGACCTGCGCTGTCGGCGCCACGTTATCTCTTGTTTGGTTATTTCGTGTTTCCGGGCCCGTCAACTGCTTTGGTCATTAGTCCCGTTAGTGTAGTGCATGTTTTGTTCTCGGGAGATGGCGATGATCATCCCCCGCTGGATGGCGAGATCCGGCGCCGACCTACCGTCGGCTAGTGGGGTTTCCCCCTAACCAGGACTCTCCCACCAGCGAGCACCGCCCCAGCCGGGACGAGCTCTAAGCTTCCGACCAGTCTCCCGGAATATGTGGTAGTGTAGTGCATGTTAGTGTAAGTGTGTGTGTGTAACGGGGAGAGGATAGGACAAGGAAGAGAAAGGAAAGATCGCGCGCGATCCGTGGCCCGTTTGGGTTAACGGAGAAACCACGGAAAACTACCGATCAGAGCAGGCGGCCGCTAGAATTCTCCTCCAGGCAGCGACTGAATTCGACCTAGCTGAAAAGCTAGTGTCGAAAATCCTGCCGCCGTCAGGACTCGAACCTAGGACCTCCCGGTCAGAGGCGCTGCAGTGGCATCAGTTGATGCACTGAGCTACCGCTCCCGGTTTAGCTCTTGTTCTTATTCATGCAATAATGTAAAGATAATGAATTATATTTATTTCGGTCTTTCGTATTTCAAACTAATAGACTGCAATTATATATCCACAATAATTAATTGATTAATTTACTTATTATTTTTTCCAGGCGCGGCAACGGAATTGGTCACTTGTCCCGAAAGTGTAGAGAATGTTATATAACCAGAAGTAGCGATGTTCCTCCAAAGTTGGATGGTAAGATCCCGCTGACCTACAAGTTGGCCTGCAGGGATTTCCCACTCCAGGTGTCTCTCCCAGTGGAGTAAATATCTACCCATCCGAGATCAGCTCTGCCCTCCCGTTTGGTCTCCCTACATTGCGGTAGTGAGGTGCATGAAAGTGTAAATGTATCTAAGTAAGGTAATAGGACACGGCTAGGAAGAGGAAGGAAAGATCGCTCGTTTCGTGGACCTTTTTTTAAAGGAACCACTTCGTCATTGGCGTAGTAATGGTCGCAGGAACAACCCAAAATTACCGATCAGCGCTGACTACCGCTCCAATTTTCTCCCAAACACTGAATGAATTGGACGTAGCTATTTAGCTAGCGTCGAAAGTCGACTACTGCAGCTGTGGTTCTCCCGGAACCTCGGACCTCCGGGTCAGCGCCGCTACGGTGGCATCATTTGTTACCATTAGCTATTCCTGCCGGTTCCACAATAATGGATTTAACACAAAGGAAATTTAAACAAAAAAATACATTGTAAACATTTACAAAGTAATACACAATGTTCACAGTTCTTTGTAACGAAAGCTTGTTATGTAGGGAAAAGTGGCTGACAATCTCTCATATTACGTATAATCTAGTGGGATCTATCTTATCTAGTGGAAGAACATAATTTAGATTTCGGAATATATTCAGTGAACATCTCAGAACCTACCTACCAGCCATCCAGTAACCGAAGTTTTCACATTTTCTCGGCTCCTCTGTATTTCTCTCCATAGACGCGATCTCATAAAGCAACCAATGATGCTACAGAATGATAAAAACTTCCTCGTATTAGTTATCTCATGTTTTTCATCTGGGCTAACTTTTCGGTCTTGCCCAATCCCCTTGCCAGCTGACATCTATCGCCGGCCAAAGTGCATTTTTTCTCAGTTTTTCGGTTCCATAACAGTAGAACTACAATATTACATTAAGAAGAGTAAACATTATAGAAGAGTAAAATCTCGTCCGACATGAATATTTTCGTTGAGAAATTTGGAGCCGTTTGTAAGAACATAGCGTTTATGTATTATTGTAAATGCAAAATGAGAAGCTCTTTTTCACAGGAATCGATTGAGTTTTTGAAAAACTTTATTGGCAGTCATTTCAAACTCTTCCATTCACTAACACAACAATAGATACGAATCTCCGGAAATGTGCATATTAAAAACGTGAGAGATACATCAAAAATTACATAATTTTTGGAAAAACGAAAGAAAACAGTAAAATGAATTTTATGTCATCTTAAACAGTACAATTAGCACTATCCGTACGAAAAGTTTGAAGAAAACATTAGGAGCAGTTTGAGAAAATGTCGTTTCAGCGTTTCTGAAAATGCAAAAATGTGAGCTCATTTTCACTGAAAACTTTTCAGTTTTTGAGAAACTTTATCAGACATCATTTAGAGCACATTTTCTCATAAATGCAATAATGTGAACAAATTGCCGGTAATATAAATATTAACGGCGTGAGAGACAAGTAAAATAATTTAAATAAAAATACTAGAATACTACTTCTAATTTTTAAAAAAACAAAAGGATACAGGAATATGGGATCCCTACTGAAATTTAAAAGAAAAAATATAGATTCGTTTTCCAGAAAATATTGTTGTTATTTTTTTAATTTTCTACGCATTGCGCGCAATATTGAGAGAAAACTACTAAAATTTTCAAAAAAATGTTCATGACCTTAGTAAAAGAACTATAGAGAAAATATTTTACTATAAGAAAATATCTCTATCTTCAATTTTGTAGTAGCAATAAGTCGAAATAATTTCACTCTTAAGAAATTTTCGAAAATTCAGAGTTAACAGTGAAAACGGACCTATGCCATTTTTGTTAATATCTTTTACTCCATTCTTTAAACAAAACTTTGGAGTCATTTTTGAAAAAAATTTTAAAATGTTCCACGGGCTTCATGTAAAGTACCCCCAATTTTTAAAGAATGTTTTTCAAAATCGCAGCGCTTCGAGTCGTGCCAGATCGACCAGGGAATATCCATTTTGTAAAAAATTTTCCGTATGGTTTAGGCGCTACTGGTGTTCACAAAGGGACAGACGGACAGAGGGACAGACGTTTTGAAACAAAACAAACACTTTTTCGATGTCAGGAACTCTAAAACACGTTTTTTCCGTTAAAATCTCGAAATCGATTTTTCGTAGCACTATTCACCTATGCACGCAGCGCAACTTTCTCCATATTACGATACGATACGTATACGAGAAAGTAAAAAGGTCTGCTATGACACATTACAATGTATCCATTGGAAACTCGTGGTGCTGAATTGTACGTACTTTCTCGAATTATTTGAAAAGGATACGCAATATTATACTACTACATGAACCGGCAAACCAGTTTCACAACTGCTAACTTATTTTCTCCGCGCCGAGATACCAATTCAGGTCCATGGAGTTAACTCGCCTTGCAGTTTATCGCTACAGTACAGCAGCCGCTAGACCACGCAGTCGCTAGGTCGCACGTAGTATTGCCGACGCTTAAAAAACGCCTCCCATATTTTCTTACTTATGCGATTTTAAAAAATTCAGCCTACAAGATTTTACTGCAGACACAAATCATTATCTTCAATATTGTGCTTTCGCGCAGCTTATTTTTTGTAATTTTAAAAAATTCAGTTTGGCAAAAATGAGACCAGCACCACTTTTTATACCATCATTTAATGTGGGAAAAAACGTAAAGAAACAATCTGGAGCCGTTGTTTAGATAATGGTTTAAAAATTGCCTCCATTTCACGCGTCAACAACTCATACATTCGAAAAATTGTTCACGACGTTATTTCAATATCTGTCTTTGAACAACATGTATCGTTCAAAACTAGTGGCGCCACAACAGCACATACATTCACACATTATTTCTAAATGAGCAATTTTTGAAAATTCTGGGAGCTCAACGAAAATGAGACGCACGCTATTCTTTTACGCATTCTTTCTTCTATCCATGGAAAATATTTAAAGAAAAAATATTGAGCGTTTATTGAAAAAAAAATAAGTTTTTTTTAATTGCCTATATTTCGCGCCGAATAACACGTAAATTACATGGAAGCTACTCACATTTTCGAAAAATTGAACTTTAACTTATTTAAAGATACATCTTTAAGGAACATATTTCATTAAGGAAAAAAATCTATCTTCAATACTGTAGTTGTACGAAGAGGCTAAAAAAATTGCACTTTTGCAATTTTCAAAAACTCTGATTTCAACGAACCCGTTTCCCTTTCGCTACTTGTCCTACCCCGTCCTTTTCGCTATCCGAAGACAAAGTTTGATCAGAAAATTTGGTACCTGTTTTAGCAAATTTTGAAATATTTTTGATTTATGTATTATGGCTCAAAAATCAAAATATCCGTTTGAAACTGCCAAAGCCTTGAGTTCACTAAGATTGATTGAGGAATATCAATTTTGCAGAAAATCAGCTGAACGGTTTAGGCGCTAGCGTTGACCACAGACGGTCAATAGAGATTTTCACTTTCTCGCCCTTACGAAGGTACTTCGAAAAGAAGTACCTCTACGAAGGTACTTTGTACAAAGACAATGTTATTAAATCACGCGCCACAAAACTGTGAATTTTCGGCAGAAAAACTCATAATGGCTGGAGCTGGTAACGAAACAACAGATATATCTTGTTGCTAAATATAAAAACAAAATCCTCTAACGTAGTGTAGCTAGAATTCATGTTTTGTGGGTCGTTGATGCCAAAAAAATGATTGACGACAATACGTCTGTCCATTTATCTGTCTATGTTTGTGAACAACGTTAGCGACTAAACCGTAAGCTTTTAACCTACCGTATTAGCCGTTAACTAATCCTAAGATTTTAACCTAAATTGATATTCTCTGATGTCGCGGTCTCGGATATTTTGACTTTTTTGGACATACGGGACATTTACATCAACATTTTCTGAATTTTCTCAAAAATGGATTCAAATTATTTTTTAATTTTTCTTCTGATGGAGCAAAGGACGCATCGTGGTTGCTCTCCACAAATTTTCAAAAATTGAAAAAATTCAAATTTTCTTCTCGTTTTGTTACAACTACAATGATGATATTTTTTTCTTTCATGAATTTTGTTTTCTCAAAAACATATATTTAATTAAGGTCATGTTCAGTTTTTCAAAAATATGATTAGTGATGCGTAATTATGCGTGAAACGTAGGCAATTTTTAAATTTTGAAGAATCATCTTCTCAACTACACCTCCATTTTTTAAAGTGTTTCCTTCTATGTAGAAAAGAACGATTAATAATGTGGTGCTTATTGAATTTTCAGCGCACACTCTGAATTTTTGAAACTGTCAAGAAAATTCGAAATCCATGCGATTTGTTTGACTCACTGTCAGTTCGCAAGATGGCAACACGGCCGTTTCAAATTCTTTGAATCTGCTCATTGTTGCATATCGTGTTCTTGTAAGGTGGATAAGGTGTTCTTATCAAAGTAAATACTTTAAAGGGAAGTAATATATTTAAATTAAACCTAACAAATACACATCTTTATTTATAAAGTTTTGATTGCTGATGATGGTATTAAAAAACTTGAAACTCACTTCGATGTAATCAAGGCAAGCTTGTTAGACATTACCCTTGCTTTTCTGTATAATGTTAAGCGAGTACTGAAACAGTTAAATTTATTCATGTTTGTTTCATTTGTGAAAGTAAAAATGACTACTGCTCCTGACAATAGAAATTAATTCAGCTATGTAACACCGCCGCTTCGTTTGAATTGGTTGAAATGAACTTTTTCAAGTTATAACTGAGGTGTTAGTCGGTCAGAAATTGCAATGTTTCAATATTACATAAATGTTTTCAATAACGTAACGTAATTGCTATCGTAGCTATTCTAGTTTTATAGCAGAGTTTGCTTTAGACAAGTATCTCTATCTTGAAATTTGTGGTTTTGAAACGTTATCTTTTTGTAATTTTCAAAAATGCAGAGCGTTTACTAGAAACGGGACTAGCGCCAGTTTATTTACCTTTCTGCGGTATATACAAGGAGAAAATTTGGAGTCGTTTAAAAAATTAAAATTGTCTATATTCCTGGCAAAATTGCGCAAAGGCTACTCATATTTTCGAAGAATCGTTCATAACCTTATTTCAAGATCTACCTTTGAAGAAGAGTAAAAAGAAAATATCACTACGTTCAATATTATGGTTGAAGGAAGACGCCGAAAAATATTTTCAACTTTTGCAAATTTCAAAAAATCAGAGTTTTCAAAGAAAGAGGGGCCTGTTACATTTTTAATAATGTTTGTGCTAACCGAGGACAAAGTTTAATAAAAAAAAAGTTATTTTCGAGAAAATGTTCAAAATGTTGAAGCTTTATGTAAAGTACCCCCAAAATCGAAATATCGAAGCCGTTTTAAATTCGCAGGGCCTATGGCTCCTTTAAATCGATCGGAGAATATCAATTTTGGAGAAAATAGTTTGAACGGTTTAGGCGCTAATTGGTTTTGGTGTACAGACGGACGAACAGTCTTAGAAAGAGACTGGCAGAAAATCAAATTGGCAGAGAAGCAGACCGGCAGAGAAGCAAACCGGCAGAGAAGCAGACAGGCAGAGAAGCAGACAGGCAGAGAAGCAGACAGGCAGAGAAGCAGACAGGCAGAGAAGCAGACAGGCAGAGAAGCAGACAGGCAGAGAAGCAGACAGGCAGAGAAGCAGAAAGGCAGAGAAGCAGACAGGCAGAGAAGCAGACTGGCGGAAAAGCAGATAAACAGAGAAGCAGTCTGACAGTGAAACAGTCTATCAGAGAAGAAGATAGAGAAGCAGACTGACAGACGGACAGACAGACAATTTACTACTTATAGGAACAAGATTTATCCACTTTCTCGTTACCAGGGTCCAGCAATTATTTCTCTGTAGAAAATTTGCCGTTTTCGGCTCATGAGTACAATACATACTCTTCTCACGAATTAAGGTGAAAAAGTAAAAGGTCTGAAAAAAAATAGTATCACGCCCTCTTACACCACGTAACTTTATGTTCGTTTTTCTACGAAAGTATAGGACTGATTTGATATACCTCTACGCGTGAGTGAAGTTATCATTTTCTTAAAATATTTGAAAAGGGCTCTTCACCATGTGACAAAGACCTTTTCGCACAAAGATGGCGAACGAAGATTGTTCCTTGTTTGGATAGCGGTGATCAGTTGAGATGACGCAAATAATTTGTAATAGTTTTAATGCAATCATACAAAATATTTATATTTCGTCAGCAAAATGATTGTATTTGAATAATTTTGATTGTTTTCAGTTCTTCAAAAGAAATCATTTCACTCTCTATATAAAAATTACTATTTCGGTATAGTTTTAATTAGACAATTATATTCTAATCACTTATTGCACAGATAGAAACTTCGTGCGAAGAGCGCCACGGATACTTGAACACGTTGCGTATCTGCCACCAAAGTTCCGAAGTCCAAACCCTAGGTTCTAATTCACAGACGAGCTATCAACACAGAAAATATGCTGTGCCGAACGAAGTCTCTGACACAGAAATGCCAGAGACCGCCTGCTGTGGTCAGCTTTTTCTTCAGTCTTCACGTAACAGAGAGGACCAAAGTACTACATAGTTACCTTACTTCGTGCTCGCGTACTTACTTGCTACCTGAAATCTATAAGGGCCTGTGAATTTGGTGCCATACCTTTAACACACAAACAAATTCGTACATACACATGCTAAAAAATACGCAATGTCATTAAATAGTCTGAAAGTATTGGACGTGAGACTGATTACCAAAGATATTGATATGTTATAAGAGAGGTTCCAGAAAGTAAAATCGATTCATTTATGGACCCAAGTAGAAAGTTGAGAAATTTGAGAGGCAGGAAAGTTGATACGAGTAAACGCTAGATACCATTACTACTATACAAAAAAGTTTTTGCTATATACTCAAAATATTGAAATTTAAAATATATTTCTAATCGTTGAAATGTATTCGAGCAAATATAGTGAGATCCACTTATTTTCATTTCAATAAAAAAGTCGAAAATAGTGATCCTAAATACGTAACACGTGGGGACCACAAGAGTACAGTGTTATAATTTAAATACACGTTAGAGCTTTTGAAACCTGGAACTGCACTGAAATATATCAAAGAATAGTAAGGGAAAATCGAGGTGCCGATTAATTTAATGTGAATGTGTGTTAACGTACAGAATTAGTTGTTATAAGTCATTGAAACATTGCCATTGAATCGTTCTATTGCATTACTCAAACAATTGTGAAGTCGACTTTTGAGCATTGTTTAGGCTTTATTTTGCTTGTGTCAATCCTAATTAATCTGATCATTCCTCTACACTTTGAGTAACGTGAAGTAAGCGTTTGCTCAAGTTAATACAGCGAGTCAACAGTATCCTCGATACCCTTTATTTATTTTTAGGTGGCGCGTCAATTGCTATGGCCATTAGTCCCCTAGGTGCATGCATGTTATACCCTGGGAGGTGGCGGTGTTCCTCCTTCGCTAGAACGTAGGATTTACTTACACGTCGGCTTGCGGGTTTCCCCCTCCAGATATTTCCGGCATCAAGCCAGCCGGAAGAAGCTCTTAGGTTG
Source organism: Teleogryllus oceanicus (assembly GCA_964035755.1). Lineage (NCBI taxonomy): Eukaryota > Metazoa > Arthropoda > Insecta > Orthoptera > Gryllidae > Teleogryllus > Teleogryllus oceanicus. The sequence continues at coordinate 271,826,622 of CAXIVR010000001.1, read as the reverse complement.
CGACTGACCTCCCGATGAATGGCAGTGCAATGCATGAAAGTGTGTGTGTGTGTGTGAAAAGACAAGGATTAAAAAGAGGAGATTACGCGCGGTCCATGACCCGTCTGTTTCGGTACTTCTCTGGCATTGATTGTAGAAACAACGGAACTACTGATCAGAACAGTTGTCCGCTAGAATTCTACTCCAGATATAGGCTGAATGCGACATAGCTTGATAGCTAGAGTCAAAAAATCTCGTCTGGATTTGAATCCTAGGACACCCCGAACAGAGACGCTGCAGTGGCAACAGTTGTTACCCTTACAAAGATTTGAGGATTCCAGCCTATCCGGGTCAAATGAAAAAGGCGTATGAAAATCTGAGGGATACAAATGTATTTTCGAACTGCAAGGTCCTTGACTATTGCCTTTTAGTATATCACTTAACGAAACATAAATGCTGGACGCCGGATATGATCAGACACAGCGTAGCGTAATGGGGGCTGGAGGGGCGGTCCGCTCTAGGTGGCACTTTTAGGAGATGGCACAATTTCACAATAATAATAATAATAATAATAATAATAATAATAATAATAATAATAATAATAATAATGAAATTGTAAAAAATGTAGCTGCTACAGAATTTGGCGGATAGGTAGGTTTATCTAAAGCCGGCTTTATCACTAAATTCGGGCTATTCTAAATGTAATGTAGACAACGCATCTGTCGCAATTGACGAGCAGGACTTCAAGCTGGAACGATTTAGACTGCGGACTTTTATTGCTGTCACAGGCAACGAAAATAAATTAATTAATGTCATCTCACTTGAATTATTAAAATTTATTGTGAAATCAATGCTGGAAGATACACTGTCCAATATTATAATAATGCTCCGAATATTCCTTATAACTGCTTATGCAGTACCAACTGTGAGAGGAGTTTTTTAAAACTGAAATTGATCCAAAGTTCTTTAAGATCAGCAATGAGTATTTTAGGGCTAACCAATCTATCTTGTCTATTAAGCAAGAGGTATGTGATGCTATAGACACTTTATACTATGGACATTTTCTAACAATTATATTATTTTAAAAATAATTAAATATAACAGTAATTGTGTTTTATATTTAATAATAACTTAATCTTCTCAATCGTCAAGGTGTAATTTTAAGTATTCTATATCTGTTATATCAATGTAAGTGGCATACGTACACATTTTGTTTGTAATAAATGTGATAATTGCATTGTAAAACATTTGTGCACGATTTGTTTATTTGTAACCTGTACAATACACAATAATGATGATCGTTCTTGCCGGAAAGATCTTTAGAATTACTTTATATTTTAAATTGAAATACCTAAATAAGAGGGCGGCGAAATTTTCCTCCGCCCCGGGCGGCTGACTCCCACGCTACGCAAATGATCTGACAATCTTTGGATTCAGGAAGGCGAATACGGTCCTAACAGAAAACATAATTTGGAGTGTTGTTTAGAAGATTCATCTACCAAAAAGGAAAAACTGCAAAAACGATCCGTAAAATTATGAGATTTGCTTTAAAACGTATGTGCACTACCTTTGATGAACAAGATATGATAATTCATTATGACACGTATAATGATGCACTTAAAAAAATTCTAGTTAAATCATATAAAGAACCCTACATTTAAATCACATAATCACCTGATAACACATTACGCCAAAAAGCAGCTGAAAAATCCCAGTGGAATCCCTGCACTATTTACAAATAATGATCAGAAGAGATCTTAACCATACGCAATAGTTTTAATTTTTCCAATTGAATTACAAAGTGTAAACTACAAGTAATTTCAATAGCGTCATCTTATCGGGTGTTTTAAGTCGTATTCGTATTGGGAACAATTTTCCTCCTTTGTCAGATGATACACATTTATACCACAGCATTGTGATCGTTCTTGGTTGTTAAGTAAGCTACTGAGAATACAATTAAAAGTGAGAGAATAATTGTTACTGGCAGTATCAATTGAATCCGCAATTGAAACGTCAGTATTCTCCTCCAAGTGCGGCAGAGTGATTATAAAACGCTGATCTGAGTGACGAATAAGCGTTAGATAATGCGAATCAATGACGGATAGGAATCGATGTAATTTTCAGAGAATTAACAAGCGAACATGCGTCCAGGCGAGGCGCGGGCATGCTTTACTCATTCCGGGCGGCCCACGCGGCACAAATCACCACGAGCACTGAGTGCTCTAAATTGACACATGATTAAGCGCTAGTACGTTCCCTCTATTAAATCCACTATCTGGAACGCCATCGCCGGACGTGACACCCATGCTTTATGTCACACAAACATACTCACCTTTATACGAGTAACAGCTCGTCCTTTTCACCACGATGGAAATAGTACGGTCTGATTCATACCGACGTCATATTTTCAAGTTGAGCGCCGGCGACCCGTGCACGAACCCGCGTGGCTTCGTCGACGCGCCCTGTCAACTGGCAACACGCGACGTCGCTGGAACGCGCCGCCTCAGCTCGGCCGTGCCCTCGCGTGCGGTGCTTCGCGACTTCGCTCCCGGTCTCGCACTGCGCTGCTCTCCGCCGCCGAGGGAAGGAGCGGTTGCGAAAGAGCGCGGAGCGCGCGAGGACTGGAGGACGGGAGGACGCGGCGTGGTGGGGGAGGGCGCGAGGGGGAGACCTCCAGAGATGCTCCAAGCGATAGCCATTCCACAAACGGAATTGACAGAATGGAATCAACGAAATACGCCGGCGCTGGCTCGTGCGAGGACTAGGCTACTATTTCCATTATCGCGAGGTTGCTTTGTTTATCTTATCGGGTATTATCTGTGGCGGATGGTTCGTCGGGGGGCCTTGAGTCAATTAGTTTCAGCGTAATGTAGGGGAAACGTTTACATATCCGAAAAAAATCTGTTCTTCGTCCGTTGTATATTACGATTGTGTGCACAATTTTTTTTAACGCGGACTAGATGTATTGTAATCATGTGCGCACCCAAGTGTGAGAGAGAGCACCTGCCCACCCCACTAAATCCTTAAACTTAGTTTATGGTATAATTTATATTCATATAAAGTGTACAATAAAGTATTCTATTCACAATAACTCTTATCAAATTAATTCCAAAGTAACATTTCTTATGTTCTACATGGCACCCCAATGAGTGTAAGCGTTCCTTCTCCACATTACCTAGGGTAAACACCTCGTTAAGATGTACGCGTAGGCTTCCGCGGCTCGAGTCGATGACTTCTTCTTCGCTGTCCGGGTGACGTGTGGCCTCTCAGCCCACTACGCGGCGTCACCCGGACAGCGAAGAAGAAGTCACCTCGTTAAGATCAGTAACGACAGGTGAACGACTCCATGGAGTATGCACATGATATTTGTTTCAGAAAAGAAAGAATATAAAATGAAATATTTAAGATATTTCAGAAACTCCATGTGTGAGAGATTAAAAAAGAAAGACTAATATTATAAAATTAAAATATGATGTTTTTGATTAGTTATATATTAACGAGCGTTTCATTCTAAGGATTAAATTTTAATCCATCTATTATTATTAATTATTATTTCATGCCGCTTCCACTTTATTAATACTACTTACTTACCATTCGCCTCTACCACATGAATATCCTAGCTATGCCCATTATTTTTGATATAAGATGATCCTCCATTGTAACTAGCCGTTGCAAACCCCGAGCTGAGCAAACATTCATATCTGCTGTTAAGACAGAATTACTGCTTGCTCAGTTTTCTTCAAGGTGCTTCAGTGGAATGGGCACGTCGCGTCGGCTTATTCAAGTGGAAGTTAACTTCAATGCAAACCACACAGCATCCTTGCAGTTTCATACTTACACTTCGTGATTCTCCGATCTCGAGTGAAGCCATTGATGAGAGAAAATGAATGCTTCGGCAATGGTTGAGACTCGAGGCTCTGTGAATTCGAAACGGATGTTTTTTCCGGGGTACTTTACATGAAGCCTTAACAATATTCTCAAATAAATGGATCAAAAGTTATGGATTACATTTTTCAAGTAGGGAATCGAAGTATGCTTAAAAATGCCGCAGATCTTATTTTCGTTGAATTTTCGAGAATTCCAAATGATACAAATAATGCGAGAAAATATGTGATTACATTACCCCTAGTTGACCCCTGTCTTTCGCTTGAGTGTTGTGTCACGGAGAGCCCCGCTTTCTGGTAACCCCAGATGCGAAGACTCTGCAAGTGAGTTGTTGTCTACCGTACGATTTATGATGCATCACATTGACAGGTCGATGGTAACTGTCATTGGCCGGAAAAGCCTGAAGAAAATAAACTTGAAAAAATGACAAGCGGTTCTTGTGACTACGTGTAGTATACATAACATTTCCCGCGCTTTAAAAGTAATGTGTCTTTGTGAAATTAGTAGTATTAAACAGCACATACTTTCCCATATCATGTGTAATGGTTATCTGACAATACTAATTGAACCCACAAAAGTATATCCAAACCGCAAAAATATTTGCCCGGGCTGGAATTTGACCATATCGCAAAAGTTACATACATATCTTTCAGATATGTCTTACATATATGTCTTTCTAGGCAACATACAAAGTATTTATACTTATCTAAATGCATTATTGTAAACTATGATTGTAAGAAATAAATGATAATATACACAAATTTATGTCCGCAGAATTTTGTAAATGGACCCACACATCTTTGTATTGGGCCTGGTTTTCTCTCAGTGTCCTTGTATATGGTCCTGATTTCTTTGATATTAGTGCTTTACAAAGGCAATTGGTTTTCGCGATACTCCATTAAACCTTTATTTTGCAGTATCTAATAAATTAAACGTAGCAATAATTCAACTATTAGTCTGGCGACTTGAGTGAATATCGGCAACACTAATACCAACTATAATACTTACATCTATAATTATTTAATTTAATTATAATTTCTGAAATCTTTATTTAAAAAATTTCGTAAATCTGCAACTATGAACGGAGGCGAATGTGCCAAAAATTGTCTAATGTACCTAGGCGGAGAAGTAATAATTTTTGAACTCGAATTTTTACTATCCTCGGCTCATCTACACTCCGTCTCTTAGTGGTAAACCTCGCTGCCAAAGAACCTTGAAACTGAACTTCTGAACCTTGAAACACACATAACTCTGTTATAATATGGTCACATAAAGGTCACAATTCATTATATTAATGTAATAAAGTATTAATAATTGATATAACATTATTGCAATTGATGCACATAGTTGTAACCACTCCATCTCAATAAATTTTCTTACATTTTTCATTTTCATTACCGGAAAAGAACCACAAAAATTTGAACAATCAAAATTATGTTTTATAATTCTAAAGTCAAGGGTTCATGTTCAGTTTATTTTTTCTTAGTTGGTTGATTATTTTGTGTCTGAGCAAAGCAGCTGCTATGCTCATTCAATCCGTATATATAGTCCATATCTCGGGAGGCCGCGATGTTTCTTTCCTGCAGTACGTGGACTTCGCCACCTACCTACACGTCGACTTGCGGAAGTTCCATCTCTCAAGGTACCTCTGACAGTGGGGACCGCCTCAGCCGGGACATGTTCTAAACTCTATACTGATTTTCCGGAGTATGTGGTAGTGTCTTGCATGTTAGTGTGAATAGGTAAGGGGATGGGAGGAAGCAAGTATGAGGAAGGGAAGAACGCGGGCGATCATTCCCCGTTTGTTAAGGTACGCCCCTACTACACTTAGTATTGTTCGAAAAAACAAACAAACGGGAAATCAACGACAAAAGCAGCGGACCGCTAAAATTCTCTCCCATACAGCGGCATAATTCGACCTAGCTATACAGCTAGTGTCAAAAAATCCACCACTGACGAGAACCCTATGACCTGTTAAAATACTACGGTGTTCTTAGTCGATTGTATTTTGAAAGGTCAATATTCATGGTATATGTTCAATATAAAATTCTTTCATGTCAAATAGTTTGTGTGGTTAAATTCTATATATACATGGTCTTAAATAAATTATATTATAAAATATATAAACTGTCTTGAGCGTCTTCTGTTCCCTTGCTATTTTGAAGCTCCTGGAATAATAGTTTCAAGAATTCAGGAAGTTCGGAATATTGTGTCAGGATCAGTGGATTATATGCTGAGAAACCACAATCGCCAACATATTTTATTTAGAGTGAATAAGACAATGAACCATCGTGCTTCAAAACTTCAATTCCTTTATACCACTTGAATAAAACTATTTCTTTCGAACAAACCATAAATAGAAAAATACTACGCCATATTGGTTCTGAACCGACCGTCTTATTGGTCTAATAAAAACAATAATGATAGAATCGTGTTCAATGTTCAAGTGAATTTTAGCGCCTAAATTTGAACAGATGCCTTACTTATAATAACTTATTGCTGAAACATTAATACAAATATTTATTTTATTGCATTTGCGGATTTGTAACTACAGAGAAAAATATACCTTGTTACTGTCGCGGAGGAGTGTTATACATACTATTACAGTGTATATTCCTGCTATTAGTTTATGAATTCATATCATGTCAGGTACTTCTCGTAAAAATCAACATCCCAAGACTATGTACAAATGCGACTTCACATATATTTTTTCTAGTATGTCTGTGGTGAAACATCAATATGTACGAATGCCCAATGCACGGCTAACAAGTATCTTTTGCTGTCTAAAACTACCATTTGCAACTTAACTTGGAATGTTCGTGGGCCGATTACAGGGCGAATCAATCGTAGAGCACCTGAAACATTTAAGATATTGAATTAATATTATTTTGTGAAACCTACATCGTAAAATATGCATGTCATGAAGAACAAAAGACAAACAATGCAATAAATAGAACATTGTAGTAATAAAGTTTGGTAGTAGTAATTCACTTAAAAATCTAGGATGAAAATTTTCAGACGAAAACATCAATATTAAGTATATAAAACTTTCCTTAAAATGTATTGCAATGAATTCTGGAGTCTTCCGTTGAACCTCCTCCCCTCAATGATGATTTCCGGATATCGAAATGGTACTGATATACGACTGATATATTACCAATTAATTCCCTTACCGTTTTGTCATTCGACGAACGGATAACTTTAGGAATGTGTAATTTAAAAATTCCATCGAAGCCAGAATCTCATTAGAACATGGCAAAAAACAATAATGAAAAGACGACACTTTTTCGACACATGATGCATCTTTGCCGCTGTTATAGTTGGAAGATCGATTGTACACCTGGATTTTCATTGATTGATTAACGATTCCGGGAGCGTCAACTCCTAAGATCATGAATCCTTTACGTGAAGTGCACGTTTTATTGCGAGAGGTGGCGGTGACTTCCTTCTCTGGATGGCGAGATCCAGAGCCGACCTGTCAGCTTGCGAAGGTTTTCCCCAACTAGGTATCTCCCATCAACGGACCACAGTCCCAGCCAGGACTAGCTATAAACACTCGACTGGTCTCCCGTCACGTGTGCCAGTGTAGTGCATGTAAGTGTAAGTGCATGTGTGGAGAGGTCAGGGAAGAGGAAGGAAAGATCGCGTGCGGTCGGAGGTCCGTTAGGGTACTGCTCCAGCATTCGCCTGGTGTTGATGGGGGAAACCACGATCAGCAAGGGAGCAGCAAGGGCAGCAAGGAAGAAAACTACTGATCAGTGCAGCCTAATGCTAGAATTCTCCTCCTGGCAGTGGCTGAATTCGACCTAGCTATCTAGCTAGTGTCGAAAATCCTGCTACGCCGGGACTCTAATTCTCGGGCCTCGCGCTCAGAGGCACTACTGTGACATTAATTGATGCTCTGAGCCACCTCTCCGAGTTTGTATACCTGGAAACACGCGCGCCAATTCTCGTACTTCGGATGCGCATATTGCATTCCAATTCTATCCTATTCTGGCTGTCACTTTACTTTCCCCAATTCCGTCAATTCACGAAGTTGCATTTTTCATCTTATGTAATCGGAGTGAATTTCTTTCCGATGATATTTAGCAGTACGCTTAGGGACTTGTCTCACCTAACACGACAAATGACTCGTCCTTCTTACTGTGATTCGCGAGGAGGAAGAGGAGAAAAAGGAGACGATGGAGAAACAAAATTAAATATCTCCTGACATACTATGTGTTCTGTACGAGACCTCCGTAAGTACGTAAAGAATCATGTATTCTGCACATCTGTACTCTTTTCTATTTATTTAACGTAAATTTATGTTGTTTCTCGCTTTTCACGTTACGGTATAGCGATACCTATCTTTTTTGATTTTTTTTTACTCCTTTTTAAATGGTTCAAAGCCGTGATGTATTAAAGTTAGTACGTTTTGACTTATTTGCAACAAAATAAATAAAATTGTATTAACAAAATTATTGATTGATATGTTACTGTTTCTGCTCACATCACCGGCTACGGCATTAGTCGCGTGCGTGTTGTACATGTTAAATCCCAGGAGATGGCGATGTTCCTATCAAGCTGGAACTTGAGATTCGGCGCCGACGTACACGTCGGATTACGGAGTTTCCCCTCTCCGGCCAGCGCAGCACCGCCCCAGCCGAGACAAGCTCTAAGCGCTCTATTGCACACCCAACATATGTGGTAGTGTAGTGCATGAAGACCGGGTAAGTGAACTTAGAACCAGGTGTGAGTGTGTGTCAGTATAAGAAGATAGTAGGACCCTGGATGAGAAACGAAAGATCGTGCGCGGTCCGCGACTCGTTTGCTAGGGTACTACTCCAGCATTTACCTGGTATTGATACGAAAAAACACGGAAAACTGCCGATCCGAACAGACGGCTGCTAGAATTCTTCTTCAGCCAAAGGCTGAATTAGATCAAGCTATTTAACATGTGTCAAAAAATCTGAGGCCGTCGGGATACGAATCCTAGGACCTGCCAGATAGAGTCGCTGTTCTGTAAAATGTTGTTAACCTAAGCTAACTCAACCAGTAATGAAATTACTAAAATGCAGAACATATCTCGTGTTATTCATTTTGCTAATGAATTCTTTAAATTTAGTTTCAAACTAATGGTCTACAGAAGCAAAATATACTGCTGCGCAAAAGCACAAACAAAATAGTTTCCTAACATGTTATTGCTTTAAACCACGACACGTTCGTTCTCCAATTTGTGTCTGATAGATAGATTGAATGTTCAGTGAATCCCGGCACGTCAACTGTTGTGTTCATTCGTCCTCTAAGGGTGGTGCATGTTTTTATTGCGGGAGGTAGCGGTGATCTTCCCGCGCAGGATGAGTAGATCAAGCACCCGAGATATGGCGAGATCCGTTGACTTGCAAGGATTTCCCCAAATCAGGTATCTCCAACCATCGGTGCCCCGCCCAAGCTGGGACAAGCGCTAAACTCCCGGCTGGTGTGTGGCTCCCTATGTGTGCATGTAAGCGTATGTGAGTGTAAGAAAGGAGCGAGGATAGGATAAGGAAGAGGAAGGTAAAATCGCGCATTCGCCAGGTATTCCTCGTAGAAACCACGGAAAGCTACAGATCGGAGCAGCCGATTGCTACAATTCTCCTCCAGACAGCGGCTGATTTCGACCTAGCCATGTAGTGAAAAATGTCAAAAATTCTTCCACCGTCGGGACGGGAACCCTAGGACCTCTCGGTCACAGCCACTGCAGTGACATCAATTGATGTCCTCAACCGGTCCTAAGCCGGTTGATAGACGAAAAATGATGTTTATTAGGTAATGTTATATTATTTACCGTCAGGGTCGGAATTACCTAAAAGCAAGATAAGCAATTTTTTAGCTCCCATCCCCTTACGGGCTCCCGTCCCCGCATTCTAGAAAAATTTAAAAAATAAAAAACTAACAAAAATAAATATAAAATGTGTTTGAATTTTTGAGAAGATAAATTAAAATGTATGTGTAGTAAAATCAGTTCTTTAAGCTTCTGGAAATAATGTTATTAATAGTTAAGAGTTATTAATTTTTTTTTAATATGACGCGCTAATAAGAAAAATCTGACAAAAAATCAGTAGTAAAGAACACATTAATACCGATTTGTAGGAATTTTTTGGAGTCGTTACCACAGAAATAAAACATATCAATATACCGAATAATAATTTAATAATTTTAAAAAATTGAAATTAGCACCAATTTTTTTCGAAAAAGCTCTCTAAGATACATATAGATGTCAACTATGTCTCAGATTTTTTCAGAACTTTTATCTCCGAGTAATGATACGAAAAAATCAAAAACCGAAAATTAGTATATTTTATATCTTACGAAATAATCAAGCTGTCGCTCTGAGATTTTGGAAAAATGACCTTCAAACTAACACCAAACACGCTCTATATTCAAAATTTAATTATGCTTGAGGGCATTTTTACCCCCTTATCCTGCTACAGCCTTAAAAATTTTAATTGAATAAGATTAAATTTGAAACTCTCTTAAGAACCTTGCTTCTAATAATTTAACTATTTCGCTGCAATGGACTAAAATTGCGCCGCGTAGCATCGCTGTTAACAATCCACATTTGAGTCGCACTATATCTGATTTCTTTATTAACAGTTAGATTGCACTGAACATATTTGTGAAGACATCAATCGGGTTTGGAAGTTACTAGACTTTAAAGAACACTACATGGCATTTGGAAGCCCATGAGCTATATTTCCCCCACTTTGTTTGGGTGCTAGCAACAGTGACAATTCCATCGCGCCCGCCTGCCTGCTCCACGCGCCACCCGGGCCTGCGTCGCTGAAGAAGGTACACAACACTCATTAATACATTCTGGAAAGCAACACTTTCTCTTTACTTTCTCTTCCCACTTACGCAGTAGAGAGAAAGCTATGTAATGTTGCGCGAAAAACGGCGAATTTTTGACAGAAAGAAAAACTCTTATTAAAGGGCCCTCATAACAAAAAAGTGGAGAAATCCAGTTGATAAATTTAGAAAAAATTCTCTAATACGTGGTTTAGCGAGAATCCATGTTTTGTGGGTCCTTGAAACCGAAAAATTCAGTGACGGCAAAACGTGTCTGCCCATCCGTCCGTCTGACCGTCTCTGAACAATGCTAGCGGCTAAACCGTTCTGCTGATTTTCTCAAAAATTGATATTCCACAATCAATCTGGCTGATATCGCGGTACCGTGAATTTAAAACTCATATTATAATTTTTGGGGGTACTTTACATGAAGCCCCTGTGACACTTTCAAAAATTTCAAAATGCCTTCAATGTTTTTCATTAAATTTTCTTGTTGGATAGTATAAAGGACGTTTAAGAGAATGGTGCAGGTGTCTTATTCGTAAAAAAACGGATTTTTCGGAAATTGCAAAATTTCAAAAATTTTTTAGAATCTTCTTCGGCCTAAATTTTAAATATAGATTTTTTCTAAATGAAATCTGGTCCTTAAATATAGATTTTGAAATACGTTCATGTACAATTTTTCGAAAATTTTAGTACCTTTAGCGGACGTTTGCGAGAAAGTACGGGCGAGAAAATACGTGCTGTTTGAGTACCGCTAGTTACAGGCTTCTTTTGCATTTTAAATTGTCAGATAAAGAATTATTAATGTTAAATTAATTAATTAATGTTAAAATGTTAAGCATTGCATTTTCATGTGCATCACGCAACCGGAAAAGTAAACAGCATACGCCGCTGAGGGCGCGACAGTCGACTGCACCGCGCGGTGAGCAGCAATGGCAATGCTTGGAACTAAAAATTTGACACTGAATTGCGTTTTTACCAAATTGTGCATCTCAATCCTCTACATTCTTTTGAACTTCCGAATTTATTTGCGATTCATAAAAACGCCATTCAGTGTCAACTTTAGATTTGTGTCAAGTATATATTTTTTCAAAAATGAAAGTTGTACTAAAAATCGATCTTTAAATAAGGTGAAGTAATTTTTTTCTTAAAAAATGAGTAGTTTTCGCGTAATTTTTGCTAGAAGTAAACGCAATTTCTTTAACAAATTCTCGAAAATTGCTCTATTTTTTTCTTCGTGGAGGACGCTTAAAAATGGAGCAAGTCTCACTTTCGTTATTGTTTCCTAATTTTCGCAAATTGCAGAAGACAGTAACAAAGCAAAAAGGATGTGCTGTACCACTAGTTTTTGTATCAAAGTCTCACAAAATGTGAATTCTGACTATACAACGTGATAAAAGATGAAATTTACTACATTAGAAACAAGACTTTCCAACTTTCTCGATACAATGGTCCCGAAATACAAGTTTTTCTGACGAAAATTCGCCAATTTTTGCCTCTGAAATACAATACTTTCTCTTCACTATATAAGGACGTATTATGGTGAGAAATTAAAATAGTGCTAAAATATTTCAGGTAATCTTAAGAATTGAAGCAAATTTTAATTAAGAAAATTTTGGTTCGAAGTTTCTTGTATTTCCTCAAGATTTTGAGGTTTAACGTTTCCGTTTTTGCAAATCCAAAAAAAAATGTAATTTTCGTAAAATTAATTTAAATGAAAACCAGTATAATGCGTACACTTAGAAACAGTATCATGTAAAAAATGAAAAACGTGCAGTAAATTTATTTTAAAAGAAGTCAACTACGAGTAGTTATGGGTATCTTCTGCTGAACTTTTTTTATGATTTCTGATAAATTAATAAATAATTTTCTTTTAGAAAATATTAATATAAGTCTCATTAGATGTAGATAACAGATCATTCTTTTTCGAAAAAATCGTTTGTGTGATTAAGAATTATAATTGCATATGTAGTATTGTTCAAGACGGATGGGTACACGTACATTTTATACAAGTACACAATTTTTTTAAAAATATCTAAACCAATCAATTTCGTTGAGGACGATAATCGACGCGAAAAGAGAAAAGTAAAGCACATTTTTGACAACCGTAACGTGAAAGAAAGCAATGTGGTTACATGTCCATTCTTTTAATTTTACCCAAAGTGACTATTAGACAAGTGAAACGGATTATTTTAGATAGTAACAGGGGTATCTGCGTACGATGTATACACATTTGAAGAGTTGTCGATCTTGATGTTGCCTCATCATTGGATCAAAACGAGGCACCTATTGGATTATTTTAGATCTCTCAAAAGCTTTTGACGTCATTGATCATGACATTTTACTTTCAAAATTACCTTCATATGGAATTCGTGGTATTGCTCTAGATTGGTTATGTTCGTACCTTAAACAACGATCTCAGAGAGTTGAAATACCTTACTGGAATGATGGAACATTACGTACGCACCTTTCCGACTCCTTGCCCGTTGCATGTGGAGTTCCTCAAGGATCGATTTTAGGCCCTATTCTGTTCCTACTTTACGTAAACGATATGCCCTCGACGATTCGAAACGGAAAAACGGTTCTCTTTGCGGATGATACGAACATCCTTTGCAATAAAGAAACAGTAAATAGCGCAATATCAGATGTTTCAAATTGGTTCCGAAATAACAAATTAATAGTGAACGAAAAGAAAACGGTTTTAATGCAGTTTTCCATTTCAAATAAACAATTCTGTGCTCCATTGAAAATGAACGGTGTACCATTGACTGATGTTAAGGCAACAAAATTTTTAGGTCTCTCAATTCAGTCAAACCTTAAATGGAACGTCCATTTAAATGAATTGAACACAAATTAAGTTCATTATGCTACGCGTTCAGAATTCTTGCAAATTCAGTCAGCCTTCATACTGCTCGTTGTGTATACTTCGCGAATGTTCATTCCCGCCTGAGATATGGCATAATATTCTGGGGAAATACATCTTATAGCTCCCAGACTTTTAGATTACAAAAACGAATTGTACGAATAATAACCAAATCCCACCCACGTGATTCATGTAAGCCTCTCTTCATTAATCTAGGAATTCTACCATTACCGTGTCTTTTTATTTACGAATCAGTGGTTTTGTAAAAATGACTTGCTCAAGGGCGGAATATTTTTTCAGAAAATGCCGAAATCTATTACTATAACACTCGACGTAGAAATCATATTCACCAGGTGACAGTATCAACAGCTCATTACAAAAATTCACATACAATACATGTACATTATTTTACAACACTTTGCCAGATGACATTAAACGATTAACTTCAATAGAAAAGTTTAAATCCCAAGTGAAATCGTTTCTGCTGCATAACTGTTTCTATACAATTAGAGACTATACTGAGCATCACAAGAAAAGTAACATTAATTTTAACAATGATACATAATGCATTATTTACCATTTGGACTGTATAAATGAGTATAAACAACCTGTAACAACTATTGTACTACAGCTTCCGGGTCAATGACCCCATCTCGATCAGGTTTTTCGTCCAGTTTCCTGATCCATTGAGCAAATGCTGAGATGGCCCCTTGTTTTGCTTCTGGACATAAATGTAACTTCATTTTCTGTGCACGTCTTCTAGAATTCAGTGGGAAACACAATTCTTCAAATTATCGTTTCCATGTTGTCGCGGCAGGAAGTAATAAGAGCCAAAATTTATTGCTTATTTATCCTTGAAAATAGATTTTATTACATGGAGTTTTTGTTGTTTTTTCTCCTTTCAAAATTCAAAATTTATTGCTTATTTATCCTTGAAAATAGATTTTATTACATGGGAGTTTTTTGTTTTTCCCTTTCAAAATTCAAAATTTATTGCTTATTTATCCTTGAAAATAGATTTTACTACATGGGAGTTTTTCTCCTTTCAAAATTCAAAATTTAAGTAGTATATGACTTAGTGTAGGGATCACAGAATTTTGAAAATGTGCACACAATTCACTTTTCCCCATAGCACGTCATACGCAGTTTTTAACTGTTTTTTGACGTAAAATAAATTTTAAAAAAATGAGAAGAAGAACTTTCGCAGAGGGGAGTAACAGGAGTGTATTTTTGCATATGCGCTTTTCACATTGCTCTCCATTATACAATTTACTGAAAGAGTCCACATAAGACGAGCAAACGTGTGAAACGCGGGCTTGGAACTAAGCAATGCAAGGTCAGTCGATACTGCAGCAAAAAAGCAAGAGAAGACACGCGGAAGAAACAAAGCAGTCGAACTCGTGACCCCACTGAGCGAACTACACATACGACAGGTACTATGGTCTACTCAGTTGAACACTTTGTCATATGCCCTAAATATGGGACCATCAGACTAAAGTACAAACTGAACTCGCCTGCTGAAGTATTAAGAGACAAGGAATTATGTGATAAATCCTGAAGGAAATTAATGTGTTCAGTAAATTATTATTGTAATAGTGTTTAGAGTGAAAAAAATTATATTTATTTTAAAAGCAGAAATGGAATTCAATCCGTAAATGTAACGGATACTAATAAAGTAATGAAAGTTAATGAAAATATTTGCAAAAAACGAACTAAAATAAATTTATTTGAGCAAAGTAGAAATTTTTTAAAAAGTTTTTCGATAGAAACGATGCACAGAGAACTTTGTACGGAGATTAAATGAATACCCAGTGCGTGAAGAAGAACGTCTGACAGAGACGTGACGAGTAATTATTATTATCTTATTTGCCGAAAATAACATGGTGGATCGAAATGGGAAACGAAGCAGACTTTTCTGATTTCCTGTTTCATTGCAATATAAAAACTGCAAAAATTCTGCTATTTCCAGAGATAAAAACTAGTGTTATTTTTTATCTATGCTAAAAGTGTACAATTTCTGTACTTGCCCTATTGATATAAGAAATGTAGAATAGACGTAGATGTAGGTTTGTCAATGAAGAATAGATTTCATTAATGAAAATACATCTAGACTCAATATTGTAGTTGTAGGAAGACGCCGTAAAAATGTTCATCTTTTGCAATTTTAAGAGAATTCACCGAACAGTAAACATGCGCCACTTTTGAAGTGATCTTTGGGCTATCGCAGGAAAAAGTGTAATAGAAAATGCGAGATAGTTTTGAGAAAATTTTCATTATTTTGTTGCGTCTGCATGTAAAGTATTCAACAAAATTAAAATATCGGTTTCACACTTGAAGCGCTTTGCGTTAGTTTCGATCGACAAGGCAATGTCGGTTTTGGAGAAAACTATCAGAACTATTTAGGCGCTAGCGTTGCCCAGACCGGCCGGACAAACGGCGGAACAAACTGTTTTGCTGTCGATTTTCCGGTTTCACGGTCCCTCAACACGTGGATTCTGACTACACAATATATTAGAGGAAGTGATTTTGTACACCTCGGAAAAAATTACCCAGTTTTTCGTTACCGGCGCCTGAGAATACGTGTTTTTCTGTAAAAACAACAACAACAACAACAACAACAACAACAACAACAACAACAACAACACCGACTTCAGCGGCAGCATGTCAATACATTCTTTTTACTAGTAGGTACGCAGTAAGAGGAGAAAGTAAAAAC
This sequence comes from Teleogryllus oceanicus, assembly GCA_964035755.1. NCBI lineage: Eukaryota > Metazoa > Arthropoda > Insecta > Orthoptera > Gryllidae > Teleogryllus > Teleogryllus oceanicus. The sequence goes on along the minus strand of CAXIVR010000001.1, from coordinate 271,810,369 downwards.
TGATACGCAAATATCAAGAGCAGAGTTAAAGGTTTCAGATGTGAAATAGAGAAACAAAATCCTTCCTTGAGATTATTACAGAAGAAAATCAATGAAATGCAAAAATATTCCTTATGATTTCTGATCATGATTAATATTTGTCTTTTAAATAATATTGGAATGACTCCCTTTATATATAGATCGCAGAATATTCATTTTGAAAAAAATCTTTTGTCTCATTAAGAACAATAATTACGGGTCGTATTGTTGGAGACTGGCGGATACACGTAAATTTTACACAAGTACACAATTTTCTATACGCCCATCAAGTTCCTTGAGGAAGATCATTCACGTGAAAATAGAAAATTAATGTGCATTGTCCAATTTGGCATTGTTGACACATCAATAATATGAAAGAAAGCAATGCTGTGACGTGTCCCTTCTATCAATTTTACCCCAAGAATGAATGAGACAATCGAAAAGGATGATTTTAGATAGAAACGGGATATTTTTCAAATATGTAAACACATTTTAAGAATTGTTGATCTTGAGAAGGAAAACTTTCGCGGAGGGGATAACAAGAGTGTATTTACGTATGCAGTTTTCACATTGTTCTCGATTATACAATTTACTGAGAGGGTTCACACAAGACAAGCAAACGTGAGAATCGCGGACTTGCTACTAAACAACGCAAGGTCAGTGGACACTGCGGAAGATAAGCCACGCGGAAGAAACAAAACAGTCGAACTCGTGGCACCATTGAACTAACGAGACATTAAACTAAAGATGCTACATAATGGAACAGACTTTCTCGTACTAATTTTTTCTAATTTCCTCGCTGTGGTCTCGATTTATGGTCTTGTTCCATTCTCACTCCAGCTGCATCTAACGTCGCCCAAAGTACATTTTATGACATTTTCTCAACTTTTCAGTTTCCTAATAGTAAACCGAAATATTACTTCAAGAATATTTGAGAAGAGTAAAACTGAGTCCTAAATAGAAATTTTTATTGAAAAATTTGAAGCCGTTTTTAAGAAAATAGCGATTAAGCATTACTGTAAATGCGAAATTTAGAGCTCATTTTCACAGGAATCTATTGTTTTCGAAAAACTTCATTTCAAGTCATTTGAAGCTTCTTCACTCACAAACGCAGTCATGTATACAAATCGATGGAAATGTGCATATTACCGGTGTGAGAGATATTTAAAAAGATACACTTGTGTAATTTTTGCAAAAAACGAAACAATATACCAAAATCAATTTACGTCATGTTAAACAATGCAAATATCCGTTGGAAAAAATGAAGAAAACATTTGGAGACATTTTTAAGAAAATAGCATTTGAGCGTTTCTGAAATTGCGGATTTTTGAGCTCGTTTCCTCAGAAAACAGTTGAGTTTTCGAGAAACTTTATTTGACATTATTAAAAGCACATGTACTCATTAATAAAATAATGTAAAGAAATCGCCTCAGATGTAAGTATTACAGACGTTACACACAAGTAAAAAAATTAAATTTTTGTAATTTTTGAGAAAGCAAAGAAATAAATAGAGCAATATGACATTTATGTCTTCATATAGGGTTCGATTGTAACTAACTCTACCAAAAATTTACAGAAAACATTTGGAGCCGTTTTTTGAGAAAATCTTGTTTTTGTTATTTTGTAAAATTGCAAATCTTGCGCTCACTATTGTCCGAAAACTACCAAAATTTTCAAAAATATCTACGTGACCTTAATGAAAGAACTATCTATGGTCACCAAATTTCATTTGAAGGAAAAAATCTTTGTCTTGAAGTTTGTAGTTGTAGGAAGACGCCGGAAAAATTCGAACTTTTGCAATTTCCGAAAATTCAGAGTTAACCGTGAAAATCGGACCTATGCCACCTTTATAATCGTATTTTACTCTATTTTCACAAGAAATTTAAACAAAAAATTTGGAGACTTTTTGAGAAAATTTTGAAAATGTCCGAGGGGCTTTATGTAAAGTGCCTCCAAAAATTAATGGATGTTTTTCAAAATCGCAGAGCTTTTATTCAGGCCAGATCAACAGGTTTTCAGACGGACAGACAAACGGACGGACGGACGTTTTGAAATGAACCACTTTTTCGGAATCAGGATACCCCAAAATGTGTATTTCCGTTGAAATCTCGAAATCGATTTTCCGCAGCATTACATTACTTTATATTACGTATATTACTCCCTTACATACGTATGTATACGAGAAAGTAGAAACTTGGGAAAGAAAAGAACGACATGAACAGTGTTGAATAAGTAAGTATTAACAAAATGGTATTATAAAAAAAAATTTAGGCCTCTCAATTAAGTCAAAGGAACGTTCATTTAAATGAATTGAACACAAAATTAAGTTCATTATACTATGCGTTCAGAATTCTTTGAAATTCAGTCTCCCTTCACACTGCTCGTTGTGTATATTTCGAGAATATTCCGCCTGAGATATGGAACAATTTTCTGGGAAATATATCTTATAGCTCCCAGATTACAAAAAAAATTGTATGAATAATACGCAAATACTACCCACGTGATTCTTGTAAATCTCTCTTCATTAATTTAGGAATTTTACCATTACCTGGTCTGTTGATTTACGAATCAGTGGTTTTTGTCAAAAATGACTTGCTTAAGGGCGGGAATATATTTTCAGAAAATGCCGGAAAATGCCGGAAAATGCCGTGAATATATTTTCAGAATATCAACAGCTCAGTGCAAAAAATTAACATACAATACATGTACATTATTTTACAACACTTTGCCAGATGACATAAAACGATTGACTTGTGGGAGTACTTTACATGCAGACATAAAATTTTCTGAATTACTTTCGTTTCTCTCGGAAGATTTTTAATTTCTGGTTTGCGCAGTTAGATAATAGGTTTATTTTTCTTTGTATCAAGCTCTTGGTTTATTAACGATCTAATTTTAATTACGTTTTGCAAACATTTTCATTACCTTTCATTATAATATTAGTATCAGTTACATTTACAGGTTGAATTCAATCTCTATTTATAATTACAATACAAAATGTTTACAATACATTGCTACAATAATACTTTATATTTTGCTAAACACATTAATTTCTTTCAGGAACTTAATAAATTTATTATATAATTCCTTGTCTCTTAATAATTGAGCAGGTGAGTTCAGTTTGTACTTTAGTCTGATGGTTCCATATTTAGGGCATATGAAAATGTGTTCAACTGAGTAGATCACAGGACCTGTCGCACGTGTAGTTCGCTCAGTGGGGTCACGAGTTCGACTGCTTTTTTTTCTTCCGCGTGTCTTCTCTTGCTTGTTTGCCGCAGTATCGACTGACCTTGCATTGCTTAGTTCCAAGCCCGCGTTTCACACGTTTGCTTGTCTTGTGAGGACTCTCTCAGTAAATTGTATAATGGGGAACAATGTGGAAAGCGCATATCCAAAAATAGTAGATACTTTCCTGTTACTCCCCTCCGCGAAAATTTTCCTTCTCAAGATCGATAAATCTTAAAATATGTATACACAAGAATACTCCTGTTAACATCTGTAATCGTCCTTTTCGTTTGTTTCATAGTCTCTCTTTGGGTAAAAGTGATGGAAGGGCCCGTTACCACAATGCTTTCTTTCGCATTACTGATATCAACTATGTAAAGTTTGCCCATGCATATTTATTTTCACTCTCTCGCGCTGAGTGCGTAAGAAGAGAAAGGTATGTAATCGTGCTTCGGAAAAATGTAAAATTTTCGGCAGAAAAACTCTTATTACCAGACCCTGGAAGCGAAAAAGTGGATAAATTCTGTTGCTCTATACAGTAAATTACTTCCTCTAATACATGGTGTAACTAGAATCCATGTTTTGTGGGTCCTTGATACCTAAAAATCGATTGACGGCAAAACGTATGTCCGTCCGTCTATCCGTCAGTGGTCAACGCTAGCACCTAAGCCGTTCAGACGATTTTCTCTAAAATTGATATACTGCGATCGATCTGAATGAACTCAATTCTTTAAGAGTTTCAAACGGATTTTTGAGGGTACTTTACATGAAGCCTCAAAAACATTTACAGAATTTTCTCAAAAAGGCTCCAAATTTTTTTATTAGCTGATATTACGCTATCCTCTGATAGCGTAAAGGACACTTGAGAGAATGGTGCAGGTCTCACATTCGTAAATATCTCATATTTTTTCGAGTAAATTCGTATTGCGAGGCCCTTGTGTCGAGAAAGTGGATGGGTCTTCTTCCTACTTATAGGTAAATTACTTCCTCTACCATGTTCTATAATCAGAATCCCCGTTTTGTTGGACCTGTGTGTGTGTTTATTTATTTATTTATTTTACGTCAAAGAACAGTTAAAAACTGCGTATGACGTGCTATGGGGAAAAGTGAATTGTGTGCATATTTTCAAAATTCTGTGATCCCTACACTACGTCATATACTGCTTAAATTTTGAATTTTGAAAGGGAGAAAAAAAGCAAGAAAAAAACCTCCCATGTAATAAAATCTATTTTCAAGGATAAAAAGGCAATAAATTCTGGCTTTATTTATCTATATTATATTTATTTATTTATTTAGTCAAAAACAGTTAAAAGCTGTATGTGACGTATGGGGGAGAAGATTTAAACTTTTCAATCGAATTTAATCGTTTAATGTCACCTGGCAAAGTGTTGTAAAATAATGTACATGTACTGTATGTGAATTTTTTGTAATGAGCTGTTGATACTGTCACCTGATGAATATGCTTTCTACGTCGAGTGTTATAATAATAGACATCAGCATTTTCTGAAAATATGTTCCCGCCCTTAAGCAAGTCATTTTTGACAAAAAACACTGATTCATAAATAAACAGACAAGGTAATGGTAAAATTTCTAGATTAATGAAGAGAGGCTTACATGAATCACATGGGTAGGATTTGGTTATTATTCGTACAATTCGTTTTTGTAATCTAAAAGTCTGGGAGCTATAAGATGTATTTCCCCTGAATATTATGCCATATCTCAGGCGGGAATGAACATTCGCGAAATATACACAACGAACAGTATGAAGGCTGACTGAATTTGCAAGAATTCTGAACGCGTAGCATAATGAACTTAATTTTGTGTTCAATTCATTTAAATGGACGTTCCATTTTAGGTTTGACTGAATTGAGAGACCTAAAAATTTAGTTGCCTTAACAACAGTCAATGGTACACCGTTCATTTTCAATGGAGCACAGAATTGTTTATTTGAAATGGAAAACTGCATTAAAACCGTTTTCTTTGCGTTTACTATTAATTTATTATTTCGAAACCAATTTGAAACATCTGATATTGTACTATTTACGGTTTCTGTGTGTGTGTGTACATTCATATCGATGAGACATTCCAGGTGAGACACACGCACACCCACACCAACAAATTTGCTGGGAAACTTTTTGTTTCTGCACAGAAATTTCTTGCCGATTGTGAATCAACAGAATTAGGGTGCAAATTACGACAGACGTAGTTTGCGCGCGACCCCGCGATTGCATCCTCCTTCAGCCGTCAATATTAGTGTGTTCATGCAACGCCAGTGTCGGATTTAGGGAATGCGATGCTGGCAAGCACGAAATAATGTTGCCCCAACACACACACACACACACACACACACACACGCGCGCACTCTCTCTCTCTCTCTCTCTCTCTCTCTCGCACGCACGCACGCACAACTGTCCTAATAGAAAGAATAGGTCGTCGCAGAGTGAAATTTGGCAAAATATAATATCCTATTCCACGCATTCTGTCGACGTATGGGCAAAATCGTTGGTCCTCGGTGCTCGGCGCAGAGGCAGGTAGGCAGGCAGAAGGGTTTTGTTTTCCTTATGCGCCGGGTGGGTTCCGTCACCTGATGCTTTCTCTACCATCCGCATCTCAATATTAAAACTGTTTTTTTTTGTTTTTTTTAACATTATATGGGTACAAAGGATTCCATATTTATCCCCAGTTCGAATCATCTTATAAACCTTATCCCAGTTAGATGGTGTCGAATTTTTCGGATCGCTTACTACGATCCATCATGATTTGACTGTGAGTTCAACCCCCAACCTGGACGACCAAAGTTTGTGAATCCATTTTTGATTTTGATTTTGACTGTGATTTTTGCAACCGGCTGTCACATCGGCCAAACTTCGTGACTTCAGATAGTTAATGAAATCGGCTTCGCAGATTTTGCGGTCGTGGCCTTTTCAGTAGAACCATCTCAGCATTCGCCCAAATGACGGAGGGAAACCACGGTAAACCCCGATCAGGATGGCCAGCGGACCGAACCCGGGCCTCCCGCTTGTGAAGTCACCACGCTACGCCCTGGTGAACCTCGCTCGGTCCCATTTATTTTTCAAATATAAACGTAATATTAGCACACCTGTAACTTTTGAACGGTTAAAGTTTTTGCAAAGCAGTTTTCACGGAAATGCATGAGGAAATGGGGCTGTTTAATACATGTATTCATTTCTATTTTATCGTTTGTATTTTTCGAGATATTGAGGTAACTTAGATTTTTTAATGGATTTCACCCTAACTGAAGGAGGAAAAAAATTAAATTTTTGCTTGAAGTTCTTACAATTTTCAAATTTTACTTGCTCAAAAACGGCTCCAAATTGTTTCGTTAAATTGCTTCTTCGGGTAAAGGACGATTAAACATTGACACCGGTCTCATTTTCGTTGAAGTCTTTGAATTTTCAAAAATTGCAAAACTTAGAACAACGCGAGAAATGATGTGCTATTTTAGCACCTCTAGTTTCATGATGAATAGGGAACTGATTTCCATGTAATTACATGCTTTTACAGGAACTAGATACCCGCATTCAATTAAATTTTCTAGGTTTACAAGACATTCTGCATGAATTAGAACTATTTTTATTTTACATATTTTGGTATAATAAGATATTTTTACATATTTTACCTATTACAACACATTTCTTACATATTGAGCTACATTTCAGTATATTTATACGTCAATAAGGAAAATTTCAGATCAGCGTTTGCAATATTTGTAACGGAATCATCTTTCTTACAAATTAAATGTAATGCTGTTGCGTTTCTATTACCACCTATGCCATGAATTGTCAAACTTACCCCTCCCCCACCGCTTACTGCGTACTTGCGAGTTAGGATGAGCGGATTTTTATGCACAAAAGTAATTTCAACCACGTTCTTGCTCATGTTTCAAACAGCAAATTCGTTACTTGATCAAAAAACTAACACGTATTTTTTTCAGAAAATTGTCTTACCGGATTGTTTAATTTGAAGGGTGGAATACATATCATTTAACCACCTCCCCTGGGATCCATCACTCGCTACATGGTACTACTATTCACTTGTACACCGGCTCCTCGTAAACATTGTATGATATACTATGAATGTATTTTATATTTCGAATAAAATTCTTATATGTGGTAAGGTCTAGTGTGCAGTTACTTCAGTAGAGATAGACCCTACTTTCAGACACACCAAATCATTAAGAACTGATCGACGACATTCTATGGTAGAAAAAGGCTTGTATAGAACAATTTTAAGCACAATAATGAGAATTTTTATTTTACATATTTTCTATTTTTTCTCACGTTTTGGAAAAAAACAAGTACATATATATGTACATATTTTGCATTTTTTATTACAATAAATTCCGTTCCCTAACGATGAATACAGTTTTGTCCTACTGTTAAAAATTTGGCTATCAATTAATTTATATTTTTCTATTTTTTCTCACGTTATGTAAAAGTAGGCATCTCTAGTTTGGTATGTGCTATCAATTATAATATTGAGATGAGGATAGAAGCGAAAGCGTAATGTGACGAATCCAAGCCGACCTATTTGAGACAGTAGGAAGCCACACTCTACCATGTGGCTTCCTACTGCCACGACGGTCGGAACGCCGAAGAGGCAACTGCCCACTGGGATGGAAAAGGAACGTTATGTTATTTTTTGCTAAGTTTCACTTTACGTTTTACTTTACACCTATTCATCTGATTTTGAACGGGTGAAAGGACGATGGATTCAGGAAGCAGGTTCCCAACGCGCTATAAGCCCACATTATTTTTACACTTCCCGGAAGAACGAAAAGCAATTTGAAAAATCAGTTTTGGCTATTTCGTTGGGAAAAGGGCTTCACAGCATCAATTCTGTAGTAACTAGTGGTGCTAAACAGCACATACTTCTCACCTTTAGTAATGGTTACGTAATACTATCTATACCACAATTTCTCTCGGAATTAACACATCTCAGTCATCATTTTTTGTAAAACTCATTACGAATCGTAGAACATTTGGAGAGAAAAACAAATATTTTCAAGCAAATATCAACACAAATTTGATAACTGTAACTGCTTTTCATGCAGCTAAATCATGTTCCAACAATGAGACGTAATTCACAGAAATTCAGCTGCCGAGTCGCAGAGCGGAATGCCGTTGTTGCATTCCAATCTGATATTTGAAGGCTAAGGCCCCTGAAGGCTAGCAATTTTTATTTTGTATATTTCAAACAGGTTTTTCATAATTTCTAAAATATTAATTTGTAAACGTATAACAAAAGCTCGAATGTAAGAAACGAACAAAGAAATATGAAATAATATACAAATTCTAACTTACGTAGTATCCAACTGCCAGAAAACACACTCATATTACGTTCACGAAGCTCAGGATAATCGGAGCAGCGGACTATGTTTGACGTCAAATTACTCAAATAATACTCATATTTTCGAAAAACGCAACACGGCCTTATTTGAAGATCTGGTTTTGATGAACACATTTCATTAAGAAAAATATATTTTCACAATTGTAATTGTAGGAAGAGGCCCAATTTTTTTAAATTTTAGAAAAATCAGGCATTTCAACGAACATGAGACCTGCACCATTATCGTAAATCTTCTTCATGCTTTCTAAGGTCCACATTTAATAAAAAAATTGTGCCATTTTTAAGAAAATAACAATTGCCTATTTGACACAAAATTTAGGTTTCAAATTCCAAGAACTGCGACATCAACCAGATCGATAGGGTAATGTCAATTTTGGAGAAAATTGGCTGAACAATTTAGCTGTTATCGTTGTTCACAGACAAACAGACATAGACGGACAGTCAGTTTTGCCGTCAAACTATTTTTCGGTATCAAGGACCCACAAAATATGGATTCCGTCTACACTACATTTTTTTTTTCCTTCTAAATTTAGCAACTGGTTTTGCCCACTTTTTCATTACCAGGGTCTGGCAATAAGGGTTTTTTGTAATGTATTTCTTGCTGATTTTGGTTTGCCACGTGGCAACGACACATTTAACTCACATCGGCACATTTTCCCTTAAGACTAGAAAACAAAAACAATAGAACAATAAAAAGGAATAGAAGAAGAAAGAGAAAATGTAATAAACAGTCTAATAAATGTAAAATAATTAATTTTCATATGTTTTTGACATTACTCCTTATTCAATCTAGAGAAACATTTAATGAAACTTTGACAGCAAACAAACATTCAAACATTGGATTTCAAGTACCGGTTCTATGCCAAATGTAGTGGTGTTTAATTTAAATTCAAACTAATAGTAATAACTACAGTACTTAGCACTGTTGGCAAATTGAGGAAAATGTTCCCACATTGTTCCCCAAAAATATTTGAAGCCACAAATATTGGAAACATTAAAAAGAAAGAAAGAAAGAAAGAAAAAATATGCAATTAGTGTAATAAATGTTTATTTTAGAAAGAAAGAAATTAAAAATAAACAGATATGAAAATTAATTTATATAAATGTATAGGAACTACATACCGATTTTTCTTCCTTGAATGAAATCAAAATAATGATCATCATTTCCACACATCATATCAAATCGAACAGTGAATTTCCTAGCATTATTTATTGGAGTGACAGCCTGTATTCTTGATAAAACCTGAAAATATAGTTAGTAGCAGAACATTTTAGTATACATTCCAATTTTTTAAAATGTTTATTAAATTGTGAAGCTTTTAAGAAATATAGCCTTTTTCAAAACAAACAACAACAACAAAAAAAGATATGAAATATCAAATCATACAACATACCATTGGCATAGAGAGCTTTCGTATTGTTGGTACAGAGAGAAACTGGTAAGTAATTGTACTTGTTTTATTCAATAAACATTTGATGTCATCTTTATTGCATTTCCTTTTGCACATAATACTGTTTTCTTGAAAATATCTGAAACAGTAAAAATGTAACATCCAAAACATCATTTACTAAATATAATTTCAGGAGTGAGATTTCAGGATACAGAAGAAAAGTCATCTTCCAGATTTTTATTGTGAAATATGAAATTATTCATTTTTAAACAAGCAAATATGGTGGAAATTTCAACTAAACAAATTTTAAAAGCAGAGTGTAATAAGAATATGCCTTAGCCTTCACATTTTTGAGGAAACTAATATAGTTCTGCCTTTTAACATAAAGTTAATGGGATAACAAGGAAGAAAACATAGCTTTGGAAATAACAATGAAAATCAAAGAAACTGAAGCTACTTTCATGTAATTTCTCATAAAGATGCACTCGGTCTTGTAATTAAGACATTACAAGAAAATGACTTTAAGAATATGATATTCCTCCAAATGATCATTCTTCTTAACAACAAACATTTTTTGAAACTAATTGTAAAACCTTTATGACTAATTATTTTGAGCCCTTTTAATGTGAACTCCTTCTCTGCAATCAACTTTTTCAGTTTTGCTTTTCTGAAACTAGTTCTGAACAAACAAAATTTCACAAAATGAAGCAAAAACATATCACTCATTTGGACTGTGAAATTTCTGAAAGCTAAGGTAGTTTTCCAAAAATCACTTGCAAAATAATTTTTCAGTAGTCATGATACTTCTTTAATGGACCTGCCTTGGACATCAAGCTTACTCAATCCATCAGTTATCCCCAGACTACTGAATTGGTGCCCCACAGAAATACTGATTTCTGTCCTTAAAAGGAAATTTCTCATCTATTTCTCCAATCTATTATTTAACCAGGAAATAAATTAAATGTACAAGTTTACTAATTGTTATAACTCTTGTTATCATGTAAAATAAATATGTGATTGATACACTGGTGTGGAAACTAAAAAAAATTTAACATACTTTAAAACTTTTCTTCTTTCACAAATTTTATAATTTGCTTCTGATAAAGCATCTATACATGACAAAATCTAAAACATGCTACCCTTCTTAACAACTTTTTAATTTCTTTTAAATTTTTTGTTATTAGTATTTCTTAATAGTTTCCAATGCACTAAAATAATTTACTTAATATGGCACCCCTTGAAGATGGTGCCCAAGGCAGGCCTACAAACTCTGTGTAAAAGTGTGAGCATTTAGAAAAGGAATGAAATTAGAATCATGACATAATTGTGACATGATTAACACAATGTTTTACTTAAACAACTTATAAAACAAACTTTTTATGGCATACAAGTACAAATATATGTCTTCTGAGTGATTTCTAAATTAACTTAAATTTTTGTATACTTACATCAATGAATAATATGAAGTATAATTCATTCTAGAAATTTCTTCTAGTAAAAGTTTTGTAATGCACAAAATAATACACAACAAATTACTGAGGATTTGAAGAGATTTTAATAACCAAATTAAAATATGATAAACCAAGTACTACTGTATCTAATAATTTAATTCCATCCTTTCATCTTGTGTCCATTAGAACAAAGCATAAACACATTCATTTAAATAAAACACACAAGCATTCATTTATTCATGAAAAACATTAGTTCACAGAACTAACAATCAATTTAAATAAACTTTCTTGTATTTTTTAAACATTACATTACTTTACATATCATCCTTTATTTTGTAACACTACGGGATTAACAATTCTATTAACAATACTGTTTTAAACATGTGCATTCTCATAAAATGCTATTTTTCATGCTATTTCTGTTAATTTGTTTGCATGAGTAGTTCATATAGGTACATATGTTTTAAAATTACCAGAAAATAATTCTACTTTGTGAGACTCATTTAATCTATACTACACACATATATTTATAGGTTTTGACAAGATAATGTGATACAATCAAAACTCAAATTCAGACACATATATAATAAGTTTGGCAATAGCTCTATTTATGTACAATTCATTTTGATGGAGTTCCATTACTAACTGTAATTCAATCTCTTGTGGTCCTTTAATAGGACGCACTAGAGCAATAACACCTTGGTTAAAATGTCCACGGCGAAGTTGAAAAAATGACTTTGAAGCTGGAATTATTCCTGGTGGTGCTCGTACTTCAGTTAAGTCCATATTAAAAGAAACTGTTGCTGCAGACACTAGGCCTCTCATAGTAAATAAGTCCAGATGGCCAGATGGGGGGATAAGAATATTTGACACAAAAGATATAAAATTGTAGGAGTAACTTGAAGGCCTTCGAAGGCAATTCAGATCTCCTTCATGGCAGGCAATAGGATCGCGTTTACACCGGCTGTACAACCAGTGCAGAAGGACGCAGCATGGTACAGCACACAGCAGAGAAGTGCAGAGCAGGGTACAGTGTACCACAGGAAGAGAGCAAACAAGCAAAAAAATGCGGATTAGTCATACTCATTTTGGTACAATTTTTCATGCAAATATTTTATATTGCAGTTGATCATCACATGATGTATTAGAATTGGCATGTACCAGACATATCTCAATATCAGACCAAATATATCTAAACATACATCAAAGGTAATTCAAGTGTTTATCAAATGTTTTGTGAAAAACACCCAAAAAGAAACCATCTTGAACTGATTTTTGAAATGCATGATATTAATAAGCAATTTTTCATTATTCAATTGCTCCTTCTTGCAAATGTTCATGCCTTTCATTCAAATATCATGCACATTTTCATGAACACTTTCATTAAACACACATAGTCTTTGACCTCACGTGAATAAGCTGAAAACTTGTAAAAACTCAATTTTATTGAAAAGCAATTAATCTTGTTTTACTATGATTATTTGAACCAATTTTCTAGTGTGAACAAACTGATAACTGGACTTATTTGATGTTCATCAATAATCTCAAAACATTCTTATAGTTTGAATAAACACAACTCAAATTTCCATGTTAGAGTTTATGGCTCTATAAAACTGACATTATGTTTGTAAATACACATGAATCCAATAGTAGGCAGACAAAAGGAATTTAACTTATTTGATTAATCAAAAATGTTGAGAACAAATTGGGGTAATCAAGTAAAATTCTCATCTCATTTTCAGTGAAAACCTGACTTATTCATTGTGGTCAAAGATTTATCCATATTTCATGGTTTAGAAATATGGATAAGTCCTAAGTCTAATTATGCACATAACATCACCATGCACAGTCTTTTACTTAATACCCTTTCATGGTTTTATGTTCTCTCACAGATTTTGTACCCTAAGTTTGCTTTGGCTGATCAGCAAGAGATCTCGCTTTGAGGAAATCCTTCAGCATTAGATAAGGTCTAATAGGATCGTCATAGAGCAAAAACTCAATTTTCATAACCTTTAATTTTGAAAATAATGACTGTTCTTTTCTACTTTGTTTCCTTCTGAGAAACTAAAACTTTTACACTATCTTAAAATATGAATGATGCATAAAATACATTTTAATTGACTGTTTCTAAGGTATTGTAAATGACAATGTACAACACATGTAATCTCTATTACCACACACCTTTTAACAATTTTAGAAAGCTTATTATGTTTATTTAATGTACATGTGGTTCTGTGGCATCTCCTCACTCTGGATCTAGGGCACTGGCAGTGAAGGAAAGTGTTAACCCCCACACTACTCTTTTTTTGTTTACATATTTAGAGAAAACAAACTTCTGATTTATTTTAAATTATAATATTAGGAGAATGAGGGAAAGATGGTCGTAAAATAACAACAATGAGGATGTTGTAATTTCTATTGCAAAGATTGGAATAATACGTTTTAAAGTATTTAAAACGACATGCTTGATGCTTTACCCATTCTTTAGTTCTCGTTTTAAAAATTAAATTTTGAAATATTATCAGGTTAGTACATGGTTGTCCATTATCAATTACTTGTTTCTTTTCTTCATACAAAAGGGAAGGAAAGCAATTATTTAAAACTATTGTTCCACTTTTGCACTATCCTTAGCAAAAAAATAACACTAATTTCATAAGTATCACTAATGACTGCAAGGCACAATGGAGAATATCACAATCACTGATGCTCATTCTCCAGCAGACCATTGAATTGAGATCCAATGCCTTCGCCCGCTTTGTCTTTGAGTGGGGGGATGTTGCATGCATGCACTCCTGATCCATCCTGAAGACATAGGAGGCATTTGCCAATGGCCTGAGCTGTGCTCGCACACGGCTGGCATTGCATGGATGCACTGGTGCTGATCTATGATGCTGATCGCACAAAAGACCGAATAAATGAAAAAATCTAAAGAAATTCAAAGGAGAAAATGATTTTTTTCCCTTGGGCGTTGACACATGACTTGCACACCCAAAGAAAACGTCACTGATGTGGTTGTATTTTGACTTTGCTCCATTTTCATAAAAACTACTAATGTATAAGGGATATTGGCTGTTGGAAATTAAGGCTATTCTTTTTCATTACAATATATTTCAATATATTGTATTTATATTATATTTCAATGATGATGATGATGATGATGATGATGATGATGATGATGATTATCATCACCATCATCAACAACAACAACAATAACAACAACGACAAAACAACAACAACAACAACAAAAACAACAACAACAACAACAAAAACAACAACAACAACAACAACAACAACAACAAAAACAACATCATTTTAATCTATGGCCCCTCAAAAATATTTACTTTAAATTTAGCTTTCAACAAAATCTAGTAAATAAAGGTTTATGACAGGGGTGCTGTGTAGCCCCAACTTTGTTTAAAACCTATTTGAATGAAGCCCTGAGAAGATGGAGGAAGAAATGTAGTAATATAGGTATTAAAATTGGTGACTATGTTATTCTCTCTACACTTTGCAGATGATCAGGTGGTATTCACTGATGATGATGATGGTCTATCTATGCTGCAAAACTTATATGAAGAGTACCGGGAATGGTGATTAGAAATAAATCTTTACAAGACTGAGTATATGGTTGTAAGAGGAAACGCTAAAGGTCTGAAATTGGATTCACAAGTAAAATCCTGTCAAAAATTCACATACCTTGGTACAGAAATAAATGTAAATGAAGGCAGTCTGCAAGGTATTAAAAACAGAATTGCAAAAGGCAGAGTAGCTATAAGATAATTACATCCACTGATATGGAAAGATAAATTAAGTAAGAGAGAAATTATGTTGGTAGCTTGTGCTGCAGCTTGTAACAAAAGAAAATGTAATTTGCATACTCATAATAGATGCAAGAAGTGTTGTTCTCTTCACTTATTAGTGATCTGGTTGCTTCCAACACAAATGCAATTTTTAATAGGCCTTGATTGGGCTTGGTGAAAAGAGACTCTCCTGGTGCCCTGCACTTCGGCCAATTTTCCCCATAAATACATGTAGGCCTCTTGGTCATATTTTTAAGGACACATGAATAGAAAGATTAAGTTTCAGTTGAGAAAGTTTCAGGGGATATTGTCACAAATAAACATAACAATTACACTTCAAAGCCTTATTTGAATTGTAGCCATGTAGTGTAGCACACTAGTCAGTTCACTGATATTACCCATTCATGAATGAGGTCGACAAAATGCTCTCAGAGTCATCAAAGAAGGCTTCTGATGAAAACATTGCACACACTGTCACACTGTTGAGTTTGGACACTAACTCAGTGTGGTTCAGCATGCCAAAATCAATCAGCCCCAACAGCATGAATCTCCAAGGATCAGTTCGTGATTTTGGATATAAGTTTTTCAGCACTGATGGGGAAATATGTTTTATTGTACTGGTTTATGGGATTTTTATACATGTACAAAAAGTTTAAAAATAAATGTTAGTTATTTTCAATGACTGCCAAAAGTAAGTACAATATTCACAATTTGTTCCGGAGTGAATTTTGTATTAATGTTATATAAAAAAAATCAACCACAAGTTTGGAAATAAACTTATATAAAGTCGTATATGTTTTTAAGATCATATTTATGTTATAGGTCATAAATTTTACTGATATTTAGGTCATTAAAATCTGGTCCCAAATTATAAGGATACTATCAACAAAATTTGTCAAGAGCATAGTTTCCCACCCCCCACCACATCACCTCTTGCATCCATCATTAGGGGAATTTTTTGTGAAAGTTCTCTGAAATACACACAAAAGTTCATGCTGCTCAAATATCTTTACTTTTAAAGTCATAGCTGTAAACACCAGTGCAATATTCTAAAAAATTTTAAAAGACTGTACCTATTGTAAGTATTGAAAATTACTAGTCTGGTTCATTATATGGAACTGCCAATATCCCTAAGTTACAATATTTTACTATTTCTTATGAATAAAGGACATCAAAATACTATTGAAAAGGCTATGTGCGTTGAGAATGTAAACATATCAGCTTTTTAACTTCATTTATCTGTATCCAGAGCTAGAGTCTGTATGATGTATTGTCCTTGAGAATACAATAGTAGTTATCAACTAATATTTATTTTACGTATCCTTTTAAAACAAAAAAAAGTCTTTGTTTCGAGAAAAAGTGCGCAAAATAATAAAAAATGGTAATTCTTTACAAAATATAAGGGTATGAAAATTTATTTTTCACTCTGAGACAATCATATTAAGCCTTTTCTAGTGTAGAAGGATTTCCTGAAGGAAGCTAGTGTGAAGGCTAGAGACCTCTTGCTGGTTGTCCAGAGCCAACCTCAGGTACAAAAATTTTGGGAAAAGGTTTAAAAATATATAAAGCAATGTTCTGATTGTAAAAGAAAATCAAGACCTTTATACTATTGAATATCCTTTATTTTAGGGCAAAAGGAACCAGACACATAGGGAGAACCAAAGCAAAATGAAAAAGTTAAGATAGTGTAATATGACTAGTAAGTAAGTAAATGTATATATGTAAATGTATAAATGTATATAGTAAAATATGACTAGTAAGTAAAAAGTAAACTAGTGTAATATGACAAGAATTTGTCAACTGCTAAATGTTGCAATTGTTAAAATGTATTTTTTAAATATGTAATAACTTCTTGAGTTCCACAAAACAAATATGAATAAAAGCCCCTAATTATAACATTCAATTAATTATTAATTTTTGATGACAATCCTTCAAAGCACAATCTCAATATGTTGCATCATTTAGCAATTTACAATATAATCATAAATAATGTAATTTAAATTTCATACTTTCTATGTGATGGATCCTTGCTGAATCCAGCAGGACAATGGATAGCTGGACAGCGGTGACCACCTAATGTATTAACACAAACTTCATTGTCACCACGACAGGGTGTGCCAGTGGCACATTCATTTATATCTGTGAAAGTGAGAGATCAGACATTTTTAGTACTCTCTAATTTAATATGTACAATCTACTGCTTATGAATTAGTAGTTATGAGTATTGTTGTACAATAGCCAGGAAATGTTATTACCTTGGCATGTTCTACCATCAGATCCTAGACGATATCCTTCTGGACACTCACATTTGTATTTGCCAGGTTCATTCACACATAAGCCAATGCAGAGATTGCGATCTTTGAACTCATCACATTCATCAATATCTCGGCATGTCCTTTAAAGTACACAGAAAAATGAATTTTAATTTCAAAGTACAATGTACACTTAACACTTCCTAATTATCCTTTTTGTAATTGGAATGTTTGATTGAATTTTATGTCAGTAATAAAAATAAAATTGAAAAATTTTACAAAATGACAGATTAAAAATAAGAACCTACTTGTTTCATTGTCAGAATACATACCAACATACAAGTATGAGATTATATTAATGTCTAATCAATCAATAACAGCAACATTTTTTCACATAGATTCAAATCACAATTTTCAATTGTTCTTTAATTTCTATACAGTAGGTGTTTCTTGTATTTTATACTCTGAAACAACTTTAAGAGCCAAAAATATAATAATCAGAAACTCACCTTCCATCTGCTTGCAAAGAATAACCTTGCTCACAGATGCAACGGTAACTACCCCATACATTGATGCATTTTTGATGACACACCCCAGGTCTTTCTGTACATTCATCAATATCTGAAAAAAAAATTTAGATTGCATTTTCTGACTTACAAAATTAATATAATTACACTTATCCATTTCTCTGATTGTTTGTCTGTTTGGTTTGATTGCCTGTTTGATTGTTTGTCTGTTTGATTGTTTGTCTGTCTGTCTGTACTGACAATCTGTCAGTCTGTGAGTACATCCATCAGTCCGTCAGTCCATCCATCCATCCATCCATCCATCCATCCATCCATCCATCCATCCATCCATCCATCCTCCATCCATCCATCTGTCCATCCTTCCTCCATCCTTCCGTCCATCCATCCGTCCATCCATCCGTCTGTCCATCCGTCCGTCCATCCATCCATCCGTCCATCCATCCGTCCATCCATCCGTCCATCCATCCGTCCATCCATCCGTCCATCCATCCGTCCATCCATCCGTCCATCCATCCGTCCATCCATCCCTTTGTTTGTTTGCTAGTGGATTTGTTTGTGTTTGTTTGTTTGTGTGTGTTTGTTTGTCTGCCTGTCTGTCTGTGTGTTTGTTTGATTATTTATTTATTGTCAGTTACTTTAACTTCTCCAAACATTCCACAAAACATAGAGGAAAATTCTGTTATAAACTAATATATGAAAAAATTTCACATGCAAGAACATAAATATGTATGTGTAGAAATCAAAAGACCTAAATGAGTCCTGCAATAAATGTCAGCAGGACAACAGAGTCATCTTCAATTGGGTCCATTTAAAGGCTGCTTTTAAACTGTTTATGATTTTTATGGGA
The DNA here is from genome assembly GCA_964035755.1 of Teleogryllus oceanicus. Classification (NCBI taxonomy): domain Eukaryota; kingdom Metazoa; phylum Arthropoda; class Insecta; order Orthoptera; family Gryllidae; genus Teleogryllus; species Teleogryllus oceanicus. Next base: position 271,791,488 of record CAXIVR010000001.1, on the reverse strand, counting down.
ATGGGGTTTTGCCCATAGCCCTGACAGGCCAGGATTTTTTTTGGGTTTTCTCCCCTAGCCTTGGGGGCTCCTGCCCCATCCTGCAAGGCAGCAGGTTGAAATCAGAAAAGAAGGGTATACTGAGATAGAAAGGAAGAAAGACAGATGGAGGAAGAAAGTATAGAATATAATAAGGAGAGAAGAGAGGAAAAAATAATGACTCCCTAGCCCTTGCAACCTAATAGCATCAGGGTTGAAAAACACAAAGACCAAGATCGATCCAATAGGAAAGAATAAAGGAGTATGGCACAAAGGAAGAATAGCCATGCCACACTAGTAAGGGTCCACCTATTACGTCTAGTTGCTGTTGGTGGGGGGGAGTGAGAGACACTGGAACCAGGCATGATGGACTTTGGTTAGAAGTGATGAAGAAGTACTGGTAGATCGTTGTGAGACAGCCCTTTGTCTGGCTCCTCCGCTAAGACCTGTACAGCATGGCCACCCCTACTAGTAGCATCACTGATTGATTCTCCAACCCATCATCAATGCTACCCCTCAGCTTTATAAGAGAACACAAACCTCCACACTCACATGGTCAGTGCTACTTTAAGGCAGTGTCTCCAGGAGGAGTCGGTGTCTCCTCCTCCTATTTAGTTAGAGCACTTGTTTATTTTTTCACAAACCAAATTTCAAAAAGGTCATAATGCCAGAAACTCATACTCCATGTAGCCCAAAAATATATCAGTTGGATAGCTTACAAAAGGACTCAACTAGTTTTTTATATAAATTTAGATTGGCAAACAAATTGCAAATAAATGTAGATCAACCAGCAAGTGAATTATACAAACAAATAAAAATGGTAATCCATGAAGCAGCGTTTGAAGCATTAGGTGAAAAGCCCAAAATAAAGGAAAAACAAAAATACCGGTGAAATGAAGTTTTGATTGAAGAGAAGAGTGAAATATAAAATGGCTAAGCTCAGAAGACCCCAAAGATCGAACAGCATATAATAATATCAATAGAAAGGTTAAAAGAGAGGTAACACAAGCTAAGGAACAGGCTTGGGATCAAAATGTTCTGAAGTAAATAGGTTAATGGTATGCAATATGTCTAGAGAAGCATGGAAAACAATAAAATAACTAAAAACTGATGTCATATAAATCCGGAAAGTCACCAATTAATATTCAACAGTGGGAGGTGTACTTTCAAGAACTTCTGAGAAATAAAAGAGCAGAATTCAAATACATCAGTTATAATGCACATAATATATGAATACATGAAGACATCCCAAAAATAACTCTAAAAGAATTAAATAACGCTCTGAGAGGGATGAAAAATAATAGATCCCAGGCCCTGGAGGGATACCGGTTGAACTGTTAAAACACTCTCCAGACCAAATGAAAGAAATTATTGTAAAATTTTAATAAAGTCCGTAATCAAGAAGAAATTCCCCAAGAAAGAAATTATTGTAAAAATTTAAAAAGAAGCCAATGGAAGAGATTCTCATCTATTGTTTGTTGACCTTCGAAAAGCATATGACAGCATTCCCATTAGTAAACTTTTTAAAATTTTGGAACAAAAATGTAATTTTAAATTAGTTAATACCATTAAGAAAATGTACAAAGATAGTAAAGGTGCTGTGAAAGCAAACAGACAAGTATTAGATATAATAATTTCTTAAGGATTGAGACAGGAATGCTCTACGTCCCCAACTCTTTTTAACATGTACATTGCCAAAGCTCTAAGAGAATGGAAAAGGAAATGCAGTGTGATGGGAATGCACATTGGAGAATCAACACTGGATGTTCCTTTTTTCGTAGATGATCTAGTCATCAAGGCTGAGGATGAGCAGGATATTAACCATATGTTTAGAAAATTAAAACAGGAATATGATCTATGGGGATTGCAAATAAATGTGTCCAAAACAAAGTATATGGTAACAGGAAAGTATGGAAATGATCTGTGTATTGGAAATTATAAAGTAGAATTATGCAATGATTTTAAATATTTGGGTTTCACAGTTTCAAAAGAGAGCACAAGTAATACGGATATTAATAATAAGATAAATCAAGGGAAACGAGTCATAAATATGCTAAATCCAATTCTGTGGAACCCCAGTTATCAATGAAAACAAAGAAAACTATATATACAGTACCATAATAGAAAATATTGTAACATATGGCTCAGAGGTATGGGAACTAACTCAAAAAAACAAAAAGAGTGTATTGACGATCTAAATGGACTTTTTGAGATGCAGAGGCAGAATATCTCGTTTACACCACGTACATAATTAAGAAATAATAGAGAAAAGGGAAATTCAAAAGGATATAATAGATACTGTAGAACGAAAACAGCTTCAATGGTACGGACATCTGCTGAGAATGCCAGAAGAGAGGTGGCCCAAACAAGTATATAAATGGATACCACCCTATAGAAGATTGTGGGGCAGGCCATCAACTCCATGAAAATAAGAAATATTGACTGCAATGGGGACAAGAAATTTGTCAGAGGAAGATGTACTGGATAGAGAAGGCTGGAAAAGAGGAATCAAGAAACATCGCCAAATGTAAACCACTCGGATATATAGGACAACAGAGAAGACTGACATTTAGGCACAGATGGAAGAGTGTTAGTAGTGTGGATTGAGAGATTGCACCCAGGTCAAGGGAAAATTGGAGGCAAAGGAAGGGTTATGGTTAAGGTGGATGTGTAGATTGAATCTATATGAATACAATTAAAGTGCCTCTGATTTCAAAATAACTCTCATTTTGTAGGCTCATTTGATTGTTTACACAATATAAAAACACATTACTGTTTTTAGAATTTTTTGTTTTCCCAAAGTTTATTTATTAGGAATGTCTCAATGAATTTTAATGTAAATTTTGAATTTTTCTATGTGAAATTTCCTCTGAAACAGAATAAAGTAATCTGTCTAAGCTGGAATCGATCTGGACACAAAAAAAATACGGTTTACGGAGGTTTCCATTTTATGCATGGTTGCCCATTTTTGATACTTGTGATATTGACATTTCTGCTCTGGAATAGTAAATTACATGATTTTGTTATAATTATCAAAATACTTTAATAAATAACATATTTATGGAAGAAATCATCAATACATCACATCATTGACATCTTTTGAATTGAAAAATACTCACACCATAATGGCTGTATTCAGACCGCTTGCTGACTCTTTCAATGCACAATGCATCACAACCGAGTACTATGACTTTCTAATACCCTCACAATGTGTATCTGATTGAGGGATTATGATTTTCAACATGGGGAAGGGAGACACGTGAATAGAAACCATGTCCATGCATCTTCTCACACTCAGAGAGTTGGGAAAGAGAGAATTCCCCTACGGCCTACGCCTTGAGAGACAAGCAACCCCGAGGTCAAATTCTATGCTGGCATCTGAAGCTCCTCTCCTTCAATGTCCAGCTGCCATGAATAATTCGTGTGTCACAGGGATAGAGAATTTCAAACAAGCTGGCAGATGTACATCTTGCGTGTCTCTGCCAAATGCATTAAATTGTTGGGAGAAATTGTTGAGGAATTGTTTTAAAAAGATTTTTCCCCTGCAAGACATGAAAAACCATTCCATTTCTGAGTTGCAGAGGTTCTGTTTTATGCTGTGTAAAATGCCATTTGACTTCACAGGCTGGAGAAATTTCCCGCAATTAAGGCAGGTTTCTGGTTCTTACAGGTTCCAGATTAGACATATTTTACTGTATTTTCTCAGACTCTCTTTAGACTACTTTTTCTCATCTTACACAAGATAAGCAATTCTGATTTTGGGTTACAAGTGACTGAAATTGGTTAAAAACTCATTTAAAAAAATTAAATAAGTATGCAATCCATAAATTCATCTAGACAGGACCAAGATGATACCAAGAAGAGCAAGAAGAATCAAGTTGGATGGATGGAGCTGATATTTTAATTGTTTACAAGAATTGTAGTTCACTTACCTGCACATGATTTTTCACCTGGGACTGATTTGAAACCATCATTACATCTGCAGTGATATGATCCAACTGTATTTTCACAAATTGAATTGCTAGGACAAAACTGGAAAAGACATTTCAACTTGTGATATTTATTTTTATACAGAAGTAAGACATAACTGTTTAAAAGAATGGAATTTTCATAAATTGGATATTATTTGCTCAACAAATACTAGAACACATGGAATAAAAATATTCATTGGTTAGTTATGTACACATTCTGGTTCATATTGTCACATTAAGTGAAGTACATTATTTTTAGAAAAGTATTAATAACAAAAATAATACCTGGCCAGGGTAATCAGCACATTCATCAACATCTTCACATTCTCTATTTTCATTAACTGTGTGACCAGGTGGGCATTGACATGTGTAACCTCCTTGGCGATTATGACATGTTTGCTGTGAAGTGCACTCATGAGTGCCAAGGGCACATTCATCAATGTCTGTGAATGAAACAAATAGAATTCAGGAATAATTAATTAGCTGAAAAAATTCCAGATCCTTAAATCTGATGAGTCATTCACAACAAATATATAATTATTTCATGAAAGTAATGAACAAATGTTAAGAGTGTTTTACCTATACACTGAGTACCAGCTTCATTTAACTGAAAACCTCCACCACAGTTGATTAAATTGATGCAACGAAATGATCCTCTGGTGTTGATACATCTCTGATTACGTCTGCATGGATTTTCTTTTTCACACTCATTTATATCTAACAGAAAGTTCAAGATATTTATTTAATTAAAACCTTTATAATTGTACATACAATTTTTATATGAGAATCCACTCCATTAAGAGAATGATTGATGACAACTACAATTTAAGAACTTGGAAGAATTATGCACATTTGGAAGGAAAATAATATTGATTAGTAAAATCCTGGAAACTGCAGGTAATATCCTTGGACATCAATAATCTTGACTAGAAAACCTGCCAGAATATTTTTAAAACAAAGAATTTTAGTTCAAAATACTGTAGTAAGCTATGTACTTCCTTATATCAGCCAGGTTGCAAGTAATTTAATTAATTTTTAATACTATAATCATTTATTATTGACAAATATGTTGCAATTTCACATTGTCTGTTTACTTTTTAATATATGACAAATGAGACAAACAAACAGAAGGAAATAACAACTAAAGAAAAAAAAGTGAACATACCTACACAGGTTCCATAAGCACCTGGTATCAAACCTGGTGGACAAGTAATATCCTTACACTCTCCATTGCTTTGCAATACTTGCTTTTCACCACAACGCTTCCTATCACATCGAAAAGAACCTGCAATATTGCGACACTGGAATGTTGGACCCAGGTTTTTGCAGTTATCTGTGCCAAGAAGACACTCATCATCATCTAAAACAAAAATGATTTATTTCATTATTGAAACCATTCTTCCATTATTTGTACCACTTAATAACTACTTGGTAAACAAATCAACATACAAATATAGAAATACCTATTATGAACAAAATGCAATGGGGTAAATGAGGTAAAATTCTGTAATCTCATTCAAATACTATTCTTTAACACTGTAGGTCAGGGAATATGGCAAAAGAAATACAACATGCCAATATATAAATGCCTTGAAATTAATATATCTGAGAAAGAGATAAATGAAAATATAAAGAAGCTAAGAAAGAAATATAAGAAAATGAATTAAAAAAAATACATGTATGATTTTCAGTCTTATAATTTCATTGCAGAACCATTAATCTTATTTTTTTTTTTTCCAAGAAATCATTTGTTAACAATTCTACTGGAGAACATAGCTTTGATGTTATAGCAAGTGTCAGCTGATTACCAAATTAAGATATCTCTTAGATTTATCAAAGTGGTTCTGAGATTCACATAACTTGATATTTCAAGAAACAGAATCTTTTAGGATGTATCTGTGCATAATATTGGCTTTCTCTAGTGACAGTTTCATTTAGCTTTACCTAGAAGTGGGATTATACATTAGCACTCAAAATATGCTTCGGTCCCCGTTGCAGTGGGCCTCCAATGCTTTTTAATCAAATTTTAGATTAGTTCATAAATATGTAAATCTAGTGACCTGTACCAGCAAAAATGCAGCCAAACAAAACTGTATTAAATGTTTTTCCAAAAAGTAGCATGCACACTGTTCAAGAATAACAAATAAAATACCCTCATATACCACAGTAATAAATAAGATATTTTAATGAAAACAGCCTTCAAGAATACTGCAATATTGTATAGTATATTTATATAGCACTAGAGTTCTTTGATACCAAAAATATCAGAAAATTGCTGTTCCTTTATGCAACACATAAGTAACAAATACTGAACAGTGAGCATCTTAGTTTAATCCTTGGTGTTGCATGATTTCAGCTGTGTTCTAAGCAGTGATGCACTGCATATGAAAATTCAGTTGGTTTGCACAGTATGAAAATGAGTGGAATAACACAATCAAATATTTACATTTCTCAATCAAAATTAAAACTGTTTCATTGGTTCTGAATTTTATCTAAGTTTCTGAGAATTGAATAAACATGGACACTTATTGCAAGGCCAGAGGCAGGATAGCTTTCTTTCAATTTCCATGTGTATTGAAAATGAGAAATACAGATTATTTTATTCTATACAATTTTTTTTCAAAGATGTTAAAAGAATATTTAAAAAAATTAGAAGATGGTTCTGTGATATAACAATAATTTAAAAAGTATGTTGTAACAATATTTGTGTAATTAATTTATATTGTAATAATATTTATGTATGTTAAGTATTATATGTAAAATATTTTAAATCCATTTATTCTAAGTAGCTTAAGTTATAGGTACCATGTTTTTGGTTGAAAATCATATCAGTATCATTTTTTAAAAGAAAAATTACTCATCTGTAATGTACTTAGCAGAAATGAATTGCTGTACTAAATAATAGAGTAGATATTTGAAGGGAACACCAGAAAAGGTGCTAACTGACAAAAACCTAATTATACAGGAACAACAAAAAACATTTAATTATCAAAATATTGATATTTCTGCATTGGTTTTGCATCTAAATAGTTTCTATTTGCCTCATTGTGTGTACAGTATCAACATTACTATCCAGTCATTTTAGTAACAATCTAGAAGCAGAAAATACTATAAGTGCCAGGTAGCACCTTTTGATGTCTGACAGACACAGTAAATAAAATAAAATTTGTATTGGAATATTCAATGAATTTGGAAGTAATTGAATGTATAAATATGTTTATTGTTATACACTAGTGTGCAGTAGGGGCAGATCCAGCTGATTATTTTGGAGGGGGTCATCATAGATTTTTTTAAAAATAGTAAACATATCTGTTATTATATTGTATATTGTTTTTGTAGCATATATATAGTACTACACAATATGATTGTTTAAATAATTACATAATAAATTCCATTCCAGTTTCCATAAATAAATATTTAAGTCAATTTTGTCAAATAAAAGAAAGTAACAAATGAAAATTGTTTTTTTGGGGGGGCGGGGGACATGCTTCCCCCACTGAATCCACCACTGGTGTGTAGTACCCTTGGCAGATAGCACCTTTTGCATCTTACTGTATTTGGAGGTGTTTTCGCTTGAACTGCATCCCCCTTGTAGTTTTTATACTATTTTTCAGAATCTTGAGCTTTGTATTCTTCACCCTTTGCCAATCATCATAATTTACCTGCCTTTTTTACCTTCATTCAGGAGTTTTACAATGTTTGTTATGGGTGGCATGTGCACCTTGGCAGCAATTTCTATGCAGATAGCACCTTCTGCATCTACTGCCAATTTTTGAATATCAAAAATAATGCTTTGTAGTACATTGCTCACGACATTGCACCAGCGACATGATTATCTTGCATACGACCACTCTACATTGAAATGTAACTTTTGGCAGAAGTGTCAGTTAGCACCTTTTGCTGGTGACCCTTTCATTTAAAGATCATTTTCACGAGTTAGTTTTTAGCATTTCTGAAGATTTCATTAAGAGAATTTTAGAACCTCTGTGACACAAATTACTTTTATTCATAGGCTGAACTAAATGCACATCTTTTTTCCTTAATTTTGTACTAAAAATTGAGAATTACATATATTAGAGGAAATAAGATTTGTAATTTAGACTTGCATATTATATTCAAGATCATGAAGCATTTCATTAATATGATTAGTATAGTATGGGTGATACTCACCTCAGTACATATATCACAAACAAAAGATTCACTTTTTAACTTACCTTCACATTGACCTGTTTGAGCATTTAGTGTGTACCCTGTGCCACAACTGGTAAAACGAATACACTGATATGAACCAAGTGTATTGTCACATCTCTGACTGGCAGTGCACTCATGCTGATTTGTTTGACATTCATTAATATCTATAATCAAATAAAGTTGTATTGTTAACATTGCTCTCATATTATCACTTTTGAAATAATTAAGTGATCAATGAAATAATCATTAAAACATTAATTGGAGAGCTTCATACCTACACAAGCTCGTACATGAGTGTCAAACTGGAAACCAGGTTTGCATTTGCATTCATAACCACCAGGCTGATTAACACAAATCTGATTCACTTCACAAGGTGGTTGAATACTCTCAGAACACTCATCAATATCTGAAGAATAATATGCATTATTTAAAATATATGTATTACTGTAAGCACTAAACTCTATTTCCATTAAACTTACCCACACATGTGTTCAAAGTTGCATGACTTTTGAATCCAGGTGAACATGATATTGATCTAGGCCTTGGTTGACATCTATAAGCTCCTCGTTCGTTAATACAAAATTCCGATTGGTTGCATAAATGAGTGCTATCTGCACATTCATCAATGTCTGCATTCATAAAAAATATAAGCCTATTACTTTTTATGTTTAATAGTACAATATGCCCTCAATACCTAGTATGATATGTATTGAATGCTAAATGTGTGCATTTGTATACTTGTACAAAAATGTATTTGTGACTTTATAGGAAAATAAGTGTATGAATAAGACAATATTTTTTACATGGTGAGTTGCATGTAAATGAAGTATGTTTGCATCATAAAAATCAAAACAATATTTATTTCCACAATTGTTTAATTTTCAGGAGTAAAACATTGTGAGAGATTTCATTGATATAGTTCACATTTTAAGAGTACAAAGAAAAGTGAAATTTGACTCGTGCAATATTCTCCCAAAATCCAGTCAGACAAAACATGCATAAACATGCACTAACATTGTCCCTTCACCAAGGAAATGCAATTACTCAACACACAGTAAGATCATAAAGAGATAGCTTCTTTATCTGAAAACATAAACAGGATCTCCTGAAAAAAGATATGATAATAAATTACTAGTCTTGTAAAAATCAAGGAAATTAATGAAATCATCAGCATTCACCATCTGAATTCATGAAAATTAATTTGTGCAAAAGATTGGATTATTGCAAAAATAAAAGTGTGTTAAATTGAATAAGGAAAGTGTTAGATTTGGGTGTACATCAGACTTTATAGGCTATAACAAGAATAAGTACAAAATTTTAAAATTTAAGTAAGCTTCAGAAGAAATATTATCATAGCAGAATGTAGAATATAAGGCAAAGAAAACACAAACATATCATATGTTTTGAAACAAAGTGATAAGAGCATATAGAAAACTGCAAAAGGCTTTGCGACAGCAATAACCGATAACTCAAATTGTTTATTATTACAAATAACATCTATAACAATAGCAATAACAACAACAACAACAATAATAATAATAATAATAATAATAATAATAATATTGATAACAATAAGAAATTAATTATAATAATAATAATTAATTAAAATAAAATTTCAAAGATGTGACTTGTCGAAGAATGTAAGGAGGGTACCCTTGAATTGGAAAGAAGCTATTCCATTAATAGAGAGAAGAAATACGGGACGCCAAACAAGCTGCATATAGGCAACATCCTAGGAACATCAAAAGGTAACTGGAGCCTCTTACCTGAGGCTGCCTGCACCATGACTCCCTTAGAGAAAGAGATAGAAGGTCTACGCGTAGCAGCCCAAAAACAGATCCTAAGGAATAACTTCAAGCCAAAGTAGATAAGACTAAGATATGGCAAGTGAAGAGCAAAAAAAATGTAATGGTGAAAAGTGAGAAGTGTTGTATCCCCTTAATTTAACTTATGTTGGAAAAAATTATCTAAATAATAATATCAGAGATTGGCATAAGGATGTGGCACCTCCATTTTCCCACCAATGAGCGGGAAATAAAATAATTAGCCTGATTTCTCTGATCTCAAAAGGAGTAGCTGACCACTATCTTTACCTTAAAAACAAGCTTCTTATCTAGACATTTTTTTTATGATTCCTGAGAGCCAATGGTTGAAACTAGAGAATTCTGGTGTCTAGGTAAATTTAATCACAGCATTCACATTCCCCTTGCTGTCATGAGAATCCCATATGCAGATGATTGAAACCCACCCTCCAAACACGTGATACCTGAGGCTGATCTTTGAGAGAGATCGGCAGCTTGAAAATTTCTTTTGAAGTGAAGCAGAAGCACTTGCAGAAGATGGTCAGCATTTCAGAGAAGTTGCCACCAAATGAATGTGTAAACCAGCATGGGAAGAAGCTTATTAACTGATTAGATTAAAAAGAAGTGGATTAAAGTAGAAGAAATCACACTTCAGAAAATATATTAACTTGCTCATGAAATATTAACTTAATCATGAAATTGGGTGCAACTTTTTCTGGAACCACCTTTTTCACTAAAGTTTTCTATATATATATTAATGGCATATTTTACTAGTAAATGAATAAAATATACTTATAAAAATGAAATTAAATCTTTAATGAATACCTTATTAATTATCCAATTAAATAGTATACGTTAATGAAAAATTATACAATTAATTACATCTTAATAAATAGAGTTTATTTTTTATTAAACTTGAAGACAATTTCCAGATGACTTGGAAATCCTATTCCTCAAATATGTAACTATTTTCTCAATTGTCAGGTTAAGAAAAGGTTAAAATCAGTGAATGAACATATTTAAGTAAATAAGTTTTTCATGTAAAGCAATTGGGTCCCTTTCAAAATGTTTAGGGAGGTCATACCTATGCATGCCTACGAGTATAATATGAGTATGAGTACATAATATAATTTCTCTCTCTCTTCCATGTTAAAAATTCTCAAAATTTTGCATTATTTGAACATAATTTTATATGAAAATAATAAAATTTGGTTATCATTTTAAATTCCACAAACACTTGTAAATACTTTGTTGATTTGTGAATTTAAATCATTCTGGCCCTTTATTCATATTAAGTAGTATTTTACCTTTTCTATACACAAGCCAATTAAGAAATATATACCTTCACAGCGACCCTCTTGAGTTCTTCTATAGCCTGATGGACAGTTGGCAGCAGGAACACATATAAAACTACCGTTTGTATTCTGACAGCTGTAAATAAAATTTATAACTCAAAAACACAGTTTATCAAATTTACATTTATAATCATCTAAAAAATAATGTTGATAATATTACCAAAAGATAATTCTGAAATTTATTTCTTACCTTTCATAAGGTTTATGACAAGTATCTAATTTTTCATGACACTCATCAACATCAATACATTGTGATGTTATAGGATCAACTTTATAACCCACAGAGCATACAGGAGTACATGAAAAGCCACCCTCTTCATTTAAACAAAGCTCTCCTGGACTACACTCATGAGTTCCTTCCATACACTCGTTCACATCTTTGCAGAACACACCATTAATTAACAATGAAACCCTGTGCTAACTAGATAGAAGGGTGATAATTACATAAAAAAAAAATTAATGTAAATTATTGTAATGAATATGTCCATCTGTCCATCTGTTCCCTGTTGGTCTGTCTGTGGTCCATGCTATTTTAAAATCATTCAGTTAATTTTCTCCAATATTTGATATTCCTTGATTGATTTCAAAGAATTCTAAGCCCTCGGAGTTTGAAATGGATATTTTGATTTTGGTGCGTTCTATACATGAAGCCTCGAAAACATTTTCAACATTTTCTCAAAAATGCCAAATGCCAAAAATGCTAAATTTGTTATTAACTTTTGTCCTTGGATAGCAAAAAGGTGCTTAAAAGAGTGGTGCAAGTCTAATTCTTTTTAAATCCCTGATTTTTTTAAAAAGTGCAGGAGTTCAAATTTTTTTTTCCATCTTCCTACAACTATAATATTGAAGATACAGATTGTTTCCTTAAAATTTTTGTTATTTAAAAAAAATTCATATACAATCATTCAAAAATATGAGTTTTGGTATGAAATGTGACAATTTTTAAACAATTTTTTTCTCAAAAACAGCTTCAAATTGTTTCTTTAAATTTTCTCCTTGAATGTATCAAAGGATGGTAAAAAAATTGGTGCTAGTCCATTTCTAGTGAACACTGTATTTTTGAAAATTGCAAAAGTTAACAATTCAAAACTACAAAATTGAAGATAGAAGTTTTTGTTTTAAAACATGTTCTAAAAATTCAGCTCTTTAAAAAGGTCATGTATAATTTTTTGAAAAATTTAGTAGTTATCATGTAATTTCTGCTACAAGTTCATGCAATTGATAAAAAATATTTTCACACAAACCACTCCAAATTTTTTCTTTAATTTTTTCCACAGAATTCTTTCTTTAATTTTTTTCCCCATAAAACAAGGGACCTTAAAAAAATGGCACAGATTTCATTTTCATTGAACTCTGAATTTTCAAAAATTGCTTATTGGAAAGAAATAGGAGAGACAATTAAATTTTTAAACGTTGGCCTGAGTGAGTATGGCAGAGTGACTGCATGATAAAGCATTCACACGAATTTGACCTGAGTTTGTGTTCTCAAGAGCAGAAAAAAATATTTGCTGGTTGGAAAAACTTTTGCAGGTCCATGTAGTAGTATAATATTGCAAAGCTATTACACATTATTATGTGAGAAAGTATGTGTTGTTTATATTATTCGTTCGCTTCTGAAACAAGTATCCTGTTTATACTAAATATACAAAATCCATTACATTGGTCTCCTGTCATTGTTAATGTTAATCAAGTTTTAACTCTATGCAAGGTGGAGAACGGATGTTACATATTACAAGGGATGCTTGGTACAGCAAGAGAAATGTATTGGAATTAATTTTAGAAGAGTTAATATCAAAAAAATGAGTAAAGCAGTAGCGTAATGAAATGAGTGCGAACCTGCCTGCAAAACTTTTATCCAGGCCCTCTTTAAGAAAGTATATAGCAAATGCTAGTAGTTTATTAGAAATAACAATTATATTATATTATTTTCATTATTATTATAACTTATTTGGTCTTTTGAAGAGAAGTCAGAAGTTATTCCAAATTACAGAAATTTCAATAATTTGCACAGTGCAAAAAAGTATTATTCTTCTGCTGATCTATGTGCCTTCTGAATTTGTGACATGTGAATAAGGAAAAAAGTAGATCAACTTAAGTTTTTGAGTCTCTTTTCAAAAATTATATATTCTTAATCTCTAATTTTTTTACCTTCACATTTCATGGTTGATCTGTTGAACACATATCCCACAGAGCATTTCAGCATAACTCTGCAAATGAATCCACCTCTGATATTGACACATTCCTCATTATCTTCTACAGAACAGTTGTGAAGATTTGTCAGGCATTCATTGATATCTAAAGAAACATTTAATATTCCATTGTAGAGGAAACTTCTTTCTTGTAGTCAGCCAAGTCTGTCTCATTCTATCACTTTTCACACTAAAAAGTTATTTATTTTGCTTGACAAAATTGAACCTTAATGTCTCCTTACTTATGTCTCCTTACTTATGTCTCCTTAAGAAGATAATAAAATAATCTCGAAAGTGAAACTTCTTAAACTTGACTTGTTCTTAGTTAAATGGTTAAACAGGACCTCAAATTCTAAATGTCTTTTTAGAATTCAAGCATTTGTATTGTATCCAAAATGTATAAATTATTTTTCTATGACTGATTACTTGAGTCCAATCAGTTAAAAATTTTATTTAGTTGTTAGTGATTGGAAATATGGTTTTATGAATTTATTATAAAAATCTTAAGAAGAATCCCAACATCTGGCATCATTCTCAAAGAACGAGTATATCTCTATCCAACTAGTTTCTTTCACCTAATTTAGGATTCTATTTGGTAGGTACCTCTTTTATTTTTGAAATATTTGTTTTAGGACTCTAAAAAATTTCTTTTGTTCACATGGATCTTCAGAAATTTACTAGGTCAAAAATATTTTTTTTAAACACCCATTTATTTGCTATTAATGAAGTAAGTGATCCTGGAGAAGAATGAAAGTAAATTGAGTAGTTAGATGGCAGAATAGCTTAACCCAGATAAGGCCATTTTGGCATTTTTTGGCTTATAATGTTCATTAGACTTCCATGTAAAGTGATAACTTATTAGAACTTCAAATATGTGACACTAGAAGACAGGAGAATGCAGAGTACAAGAGGTTACGCAGAAGTCATTGGTCCAATAAACTTCTTATAATGTTTGATGTGAACTTTTCCTGCATCAATTCATTATGCTGCTTAAATTCACTAGTTCAGTCACTCTTTTAATTTGTAACTGTTACATTAACTCAAGGGTTTTAAGTCAGATTTTTCTTGTGTTGCTAATATGGTAGTGATAATTATTGTACTGGACTACATGATAATTAGTGATAAGGACGAACCTTATCCTGAAAACTTGTTTTTAATGCAGTTCAATTTAGTATCAATTTCTGATATAAAATAAGCATGAAGAAGAATGTATTTATTTTATTTTTTTTCTCTAATCCTATCCTAAACATGTACTTAGCACCTCTTAAATCTAATGAGTTTAAAATTTGTGTCCAGAACACTTTATAGGAAACAAATTTTAAAAAATAAAAAGAGGGGAAGAGCTTAACAGTAACATACTAATGCCATTCCAGTACACAGAGAAAACAAATAAGAGGGGGGGGGAGGAATGTTTTACCTCAGAAAAATATGCAATATAATTGAAGGAAAATTGTATATATTTAAGAACTAATAATATAAGTATTTAGCAACTTATAACAATCATTCTCTGCCAGTTTGTGTTAAAATATTTTAGTTTTATAAGTATAGCATAGCCATATACATTTTGGACATTTTATGTACTTGTGGTCCTTTCCACAGGAATACAGATGGCAATGTCTTTACTCCTGCCTTCAAAAATTAATTCAACATTTCCAATGTTCCTCTGATTGCACAACTGTTGTCAGGTACAACTGCTGTTAGGTTCAGTACATTGTCATGTACTAAAATAAGATTGCAATGTGTTTTGGGGCAGGTTTGGTTGTAAGAGAATGCTAGAGTTTCCACAAAGACATTGCGTGCGGAGACAGTTTCAATTTTTTTCCTTAACATTCAATAAGCATTGAAAGACAAAACTATCACTAAAATGTAAGAAAAATTCTCCTAATAAAAGTCATAAATGATGACACTATTTCCTATATCTTTACCTAACGAAAAACTCTGCTGGGATCCATCATTCCCTTCCCTAATTGGTAAGAAACTGTTAACACATACTAACATGGCATACGTATTGTTACGTTTACATTAACATCACATGTATATGTTACATTCATACTTCAAGCTACTTATATTGTTACTTTTACTTTACAATACACTTTCTTTAAATCTAGTGGCTATGTGATTTCAATGAAATTAATACAATAAATGTACTGCATGTCACATTACCTACCAATGAAGGAAAAATGATAGAATCACAAGTGAAAGCTTTAAACTTATTTTCCTCAAAACTATATTTCCTGAGTTAATCCATTCCTCCTCATCCAGCTCCTCATTGCAAAGATGAATTTATCAACTGGAGCAGTTTTCTTAAGGGTACAATATAATATTACTAATATAACCAAAGTAGGCCAAATGATATTTAAAGGAAAGGAATCAATACCAAAAGATTGTGCTTCAAAATATGAATAAATAACGCATTTTATCTATTTGGTGAAATTACAAACGAAAAACAGGAAAATATAAAAAAGAATACATAAATAAAGCAATATGTGGAACTATATATCAAACCTTTAAAAAGCAAGCCTGAAAAGAATCTGGTAATATTTTTGAATGTATGACCATCCCAGTTCTACAATATGGATGCAAAACTTGGGTTCAAAATGCAAGTTTTAAAAGAATTGAATCAGAAAATGAGATTAGATAGGAAGTGAAGATATACAGAGAGAATTGAATGAAGAATTAAAAATAAATACCTTTTTTCTAAGATGCACTTACCTAAGCATGTTTTTCTGTCACTACTGTAACTGAAACCAGATGGACAGCCTTGTTGGTTATCTAGAACATTAGGCTTCAACACATTTACATTAGGAGGTTTTGTGGGATCACATCTATAGTGTCCTATTTCATTCACACATTTCTCTGATGTGTCACAGGCATGCAGACCTTCTGAACATTCATCAACATCTGAAAGGAAAAACAATAATATATAAAGTTAATACTAATTGTTATCAATTTCTAAAATGATGTTTTTTAGAGAACTTCAATAAAACATTGAAACCTACTTACCTTTGCAGGAACCTCCTGTGGGCTTAAAACCAGCAGGACACACTGCTTTTGTAGACATTGAACACTGATAACTACCAATAGTATTGACACATGAACTAGGGCAATTACTGTTCCCAGTTTCACATTCATCAATATCTGTAGATTTTGAGATTTTTTATTAAGGTTAAAATATTATAAGAAATACAGTGAGAATCAAAAGCACTCATGCCACTTTTTTATATTAAATTGTTTTCCAGAAAAGAAAATTCCAGACTTACCAATTTAGAAAAGATGGAAACTTCTATTATTCAATAACTGAAGTGCATTTACTCTTGATTTGATTTACAGTTATTCTGAGACCAAAAGTTGTATACAGGCTGAAATTTTAGCTTTCAAACATGCAATAAGAAATACATGCATAATTATCTTGGAGACATGCATAAAATGAAAGAAAAAGATTCAGCAAAGAAGCATGCAACACAAATAAGAGTTCCTTAACAGATCCATAGAAATGAATTCTCATTTGAATATTACAAGAAATCTTGCAGGAACCTAAACCACTCATACATAACATTTTTAACACGGCAAATCTAATCAATTTCACAGTTATTCAATCACAATTATGACAGAAAGTTGATTTGGCACCATGATGATTTTGAGTCAAACTATCACTGCGTAAAACCAAGCAAAATACATGAGATTGAAAAAAATGCATTCATTTTTTGAATATTTTTTATCTACACTTTTTATAAGAAACATGACAAAAAAATGTATTGTCAGATGTAAGACAATGGTCAGGTTCTGACAGAGGAATATCATTGATTTCAAGCATTGACAACCCATTTATCTTCCTGAATAACACACTAGTAAAGCTAATCTATAACTCTATCAGGAGCCCTGGTCATTGAGTCAGTTGTTTTTGTTTCTGTTTATTTTCTTTTCTTGTTTTATATCATTTTTTTAAATTGTGATTTACTGATGACT
>CAXIVR010000001.1:271763996-271768996 GCA_964035755.1 Teleogryllus oceanicus | reverse complement strand
AATTGATATTTTTGTAACTGTGATGTAGCTTAAAGAGGCGGCAATGAAAGAAGAGAAAATATGTCAAAATAACTTCATGACTAAAAGCTCAAAGTTTCACTGAGGAATACTACAAATAAAAGCTTCCAATTTATTTAAATATTTCAGAATAAAAATGACCATAAGCTTAGGACGATTATAAGACCTTCAAAAAGTGAGAGAGAAAATTAAAGGAAATGAATCATGCTTATTGTACTTTGAGGGTAGAGAAAGAAATACTCTAATTGCATATTTTATGAATACTTTCTACCATTTCGTCTTGAAGAAAAACATGTAATAACAACCATACCTTATTTTCTTAATCTCAATGTTCAGCATTCTTTGTTACCTGTAACACATATTAACCCTTCAACATGGAATGCCCCCTTGAGACGGCGTGTTTATTTCATCTCTATTCGCAAGCACACACATAAACGTCAAGGGATTTTTACCCTACATGGCTGAATGCAATGTGGAGTCTGAAGGTCACCTGAACAGATCACTGAACTGGCTACCTGGTACCTTGCTGATGAAAAAACTCCCTTTCCCTTCACCAATATTTGAATGCTACCATCACCAATTTGGGTTCCATGTTGAACGGTTAACATTTCATATTCTACAAGAATCCTTATGTTCTAAAATAAAGAATATGAAATAAGTGTTTTAATCATCCTATACAAACCATCACACACTGAAGATTCCAAATTATAATGAAATCCTGTTGGACATTTTGTTGATTCTCTTCCTTCTGCGGAGGATATAGGAAATTTATCTGAAAAATTAATTTTATTCAAAATGTACTTGGAAAAAGGGAAAAGGAAGAAGTATATTTGCTTAGTTTCCCTGCAACTCAAGAAATTTAATTTTGCAGGAATACAACGTATACCAAAAAGAAATATGATAATTTGGAAAAGTAACATAGTAGCACAATGACACATGCCAATATATTTTGTTATTTGACTTTGATTCCTTAAAAAACATTAAATTATACTTTAGAAGCAATTATATATGTAATATATACTTACATAAAGTACTAATTTTTGAAACTTTACCTGTTGGATTATGTAATTGCGGAGGCTTAATTACATCACCTTCAGAACTCACACATGAATAACTTCCATTTTCATTTTTACAAATCAAATTGTTTTCTGTACATAAATCCATTTTCAGTGCACACTCATCAATATCTACAGGATGAAATTTTAAAACATTGTATCAAAATGCAAACTTGATAAATCATTGGTAATTAGAAACTAATACTCACCATCACAACTAGTTTCATCTAGTGCCAAAGTGTAACCTGGAGCACATGAACATTCTATAGAGAATCCAGTGTCCAAACACTTTTGTTCACATGGATTATTTGTTTTACACCTACAAAACCATATTAGAAAATTATTAATGAAAACTTATTTTATACCAGCTTTAAAAATTACCTTTTCCGTTGCCATAAATTTAAAATTTTAAGCATAAAATGGCATTTAAATAAAGCAAACAGCAAATACTATCACAGAGAGAAATACTTTCACGAAACTATATGACCCCTTAATTAATATCTTTAGAACGTAATCGCACAACAAAAATTTTCTTTTCCTCAAACACCAACTTCACCTTTTCAAACCTCCTTTATATGTCAAAACAATTTGCTATTTGTTTACAAAATTTTATAGAAGTTAGGAGGCTGTGAAAAAAACATGAGTGAGAAATTATTCAAATTCAAAAGATACCACAAATTAATATAATTGAACCATATATTTCAGAAACCCGTCAAACGCCAAATTTCTCATGTCGAGAAAATTGAGAAAAGGTGTCCCAATTTTTCAGATTTCAAAATATTTTTTAATATTAAAGTAGTTAATAAATGAATATTTTTCAGGTAAATATGGAATAAGCGATGTGTCTATCCTTATGAAACAATATTCCACCGCTAAAGTGCTTTTTAAATTTTGACGGGTTTCTGAAATAAACTATTCAATTCAGGTAAATCATGAAATTTTATAAAATTAATTGATGCAATGTTTCTCGCAGGTTGTAGTTAATCCTATTTATATTTTTAATTATCGAATTTTTAATGATATTCATTATTCAAACTTTTTTGTTTTAATTTATGTATATTTAATTTCATTAGACTCAGAAGAAGAAGGCCAATGACCTTCAAAACGTTGGTCTAAATAAATGTTAAAATAAAAATTTAAAAAACAAATGTCTGCTTAAAAATTCTATAGGACCTTCCAAAAATTACAGTCTTAAAAAGGCAGTCTTAAAAAAATATTTTATAACAAATTTAACTTAGATAATTTAATTTAATCCTCGATTGACCTTAATATTAAGGAAACATTAAATTATAATTAATTGTGACAGATAATCATGTATATTAATTGACAAGAAGCCAAATTTTCTAACAAAGAAGTATTAGTATTATTATTTCAACCAATAGGCTTTCAGTAAGTTAGACATTTAATTACAATACTGGCCAACTCGCAGATCAAGTACACAGAAACAATGGATTTGACCCCACTATTTATATTATCAAGAGAGGAAAGTCTACCTATCAGCTATTTCATTTTGTTGACATGTTTTTTTATCAGCCATTAATGAGAAGCCCTCTCTGCAAGCACATCGATATGATCCAGGTTCTGATATACAAATATGAGCACATAATTGGCCAGGTAGAAGGTCACAAAGGCTATCTAGACCTGTAAGAAAATGACAAAAACAAACAGTAAGCTTAAAAGATATGATATATTAAAGAATGGTTATGATAAATTGTTAAATTTAATAATACATCAAATATGTGCAATTTTGGAATTTATTTTTCTTAGATTGAAAAATATTCTAAATATGCAACATACTGGGAGTTGGAATTGTATTCTTATCTTCTTTTCCTCTGGTACTACTACTACTGCTGCTGCTTGGAAAAGTCATTGCTGTTGTTGTTGTGACTGCTTCCAAACAACAAACATGATATGCTTCATCCCATGGATATCCAAATGAGAAATTATTGAAAGAACAACCCATGTTCATAGAACCAGAAAAAAGTCCCAGTTTGCATGCTTCACAGCAGTCCTACATAAAACAGGAAGAAAAATAGTGATGTATAAAATACTTTGCCAGAATATTATGGGAACAATTATTGTTTCCACCTTAAAGTTTTTATGAATTCACCTTGTGGTACTCGCCACCAGGCTTGCCAACTGAGACACACTCGCTACCAGTTTGTGCAGCTGTTTTTCCTTCATCACACTGCTTATGCCTGCAAAATATAAATTCATTTGGTTGCTTTATATTCCTAAAATATTAAATAATGTCCATATGTTTCTTTCATCTTGATTTTTGTACATTTTATATTTTATTTTTACAAACGATTGTGTAAGTATTAAGTTCTATATAGGGCAAGTGGAAATGTGGGGTAAATGGAAACCACAATAATATTTACCAATTTGAAATGTGCTATAGACTTTATCTGACACTGAACACTAAAACCAGTTGTAAAATGATAAAACATTGAAAATTAAAAGTTTGCACAAGTTGAGAAATAGACAATGCTGCCTTCTCCTGTTGTCTTGTGAACAATCAAAAATTGGCACTGAAGTTTTTCATGTAATGTTAAATTTGTTTCTGACAGCCTTTGAAACCCAAATTAAATTAATTTTTGTGTTGATAATAATGAGTATGAATACAAGTACAAAATGTTTTAGAAATAGCCTCATTTGATTTGTACTATTGTTGTGAATTGGATGGGTTTTGAGTATTTTGAATACCCCCTCCCCCAAACTAACACACTTGCAATGTGCACTTGAACCCCCCTCAATAATTATGTAACACTTGAGAAAACACTCCCCTTCCCCATTTACAAGATAGAAAAATAAATTATATCACTGAAATCAATTTGTATTAATTTCATTTGTGTTATATTAAAATTAATGATAATTAAAGTCAGAATAAATTGGATGACTACACCAAACAATAAGATTGGGAACCAGTGTTGTGTGAATGAAGGATTCACAGACGTGAACCTTTCTTACAACCTCTGTGCACACTGTCATGGATGGTGCTTGAGCAACAATGTTCTCCCCCAAAGCAATGATTCCCCATACGTCACATACAGTTTTTGACTAAATAAATAAAAATAAATAATAATCTACTGCACTGAGTTAATTGCATTCTAGAATATATGATAGATCAGTTTTCAATATTTTCTTTGTAATCTTGCAGATTCAATAAAAAATATGAAAAATACTTTCATTTATTGTAACAAGTTACACATAACAACTTTAATTAAATTAAAGTTTGTGAGCATTTGCTATGAAAATGCTGTCATAGATGAATGGCATCAAAGCCAACTGTCAAATAATTTTACATTAATTCACAATATTTTTAACACGTATATTATTTACTGATGACCAGGTCATTATATCTCCCTCCAAATACAATTTACAACTTGCTGTGTTCAAATTGCAAAAGATTATAAAGAATTACAATTTAGAGATATCTGTCTCGAAATCAAAGTGATGGCTTTTCAAGGAAAGAATCCTCTTTGTTCAAAAATTGTTCTACGCAGCAAAATTATTGAACAGTTCACACATTCAATTATCTTGGCTGTTATATTTCCTTCTTAAATGACATCAATCAAGAACAAAAGCTATACAAATTCCAACATATTTGTAAAACCATTAAAGGATATTAAAAAACAAAATAAGGGTCACAACATAAAGATTTTATAAATCTAAGGCAGTTCCAGTCTCGATGTATGGTAGTGAGAATTGGTTATTGAACAGAGCACAGAAACAGAGAATTGAATCATTAGAAATACATTTCCTGAGAAGTGACGCAGAACATTTTCTGGCACACCAAGTTTCAAGTGTGGAGATAAGGTCCACCATAAAAATGTTTAACTTCAATGACAAAATTAAATGGAATCTTTTAAATTTAAGGTGTATTTTATATAAAGCTCATCAATTTTCTAAATTTTCTCAAAAATT